>JBAMJV010008120.1:0-104433 GCA_037951105.1 Echinarachnius parma
AAGATTTTATTGAGAGGGAGTAACAGTGAAGATTCTTTCGAAGGGGGGTGGTGGGGGTGTAGGAGAAGATTTTTCGAGGGGGGGGGGGTTGTCGGTGAATATTTTTCGACGCGAGGGGGGTGTCGATGAAGATTTTCTCGAGAGGGGGTACTGGTGAAGATTCTTTCAAAAGGGGGCGGGGGTGTCGGTGAAGAATTTGTGAGGGGGGTTCATGGTGTCCGTGAATATGTTTTTGAGGGGGGGGGAAACCCCAAAACAGCCCTTTTTCATCAAAGTGAAATTTGAACCCCCCCCCCCCCCCCCCGTGTACGCATATGCCTGTGAATATGAGATTGTATTTTTAATTATACACTTATTAAATCATATCATAACCATTCAAACAGAGATTCCATTAATTGACCAAATGTTTTTTACAGGATAGATACAAAAAATAACAAAATACAAATATACAACATACAACATTATCTTACTCAAAGATCTGGTGACGGGTAATTTGCTAGTAATAATAATAATAATATACTCGATTTATATAGTGCCTAATATGATTGATAATCATCTCTAAGCCCTTTACAATGATATGATTACCCCCGGTCATATGATACAATGCAAACCAGCACATCATGTGCACACCATCTCCACTCCCTGGGGAGTATTCCTTCCAAATACCCTTTGTGACTTGAATCAGAAGGAGAATCGACGGGCCTATTACAAGAGGAGCAAACACTTAATTAGGGAGGTGTTGAAAGAGTGTACGGATGATAGAAAATTCAATATTTATTAAATTGGATTGAATTGAATGGACAAGGTCATGCGAGCACACTGGACTTAACGTCACATTCTTTACAGGGTCTGTCAGCACAGCCCGCGAGGGAATTCTCGCGGATCGTCCAGAAAGTACCGTTCTGCGGCTGCATAATTATTGACTGTATATCGTTTATGTTGTTTTGTACAGGTGATATCTTACTGGTCGGTCATGCAAGCACACTCGATTCAACGTCACGCTGTTTACAGGGTCTGTCGGCGCGGCCTGCGATGGAATTCTCGCGGATCGTCCAGAAGGTGCCGTACTGCGGCTGCATCATGCTGGAGGAGTATGCGGAGTTCGGCATCTGGGATCTCGTGTCGCCGATTATACCGACGTTGACGCACGCGCCGAACGGAAGGTTTGACTGGAGGATCATGCAATCATGAGGCGCGATAGAGTACCGCCGTGGCTCGGGAACTCGGCCATGCTGTTGAATTCGACCACCTAATAATAATTATAATTATTATAATTTTGATTTATATAGCGCCTTATATGATTGATCATCATCTTAAAGCGCTTTACAACGTTATTATTACCTCGGTCTTAAGAAACACACACTGTCAACCTGAATTGAATTTGACCACCTAATAATTAATCATAATAATAATAAAATAATAATAATAATTTTGATTTATATAGCGCCTAATATGATAGATCATCATCTCTATTAAAGCGCTTTACAACGTTATTATTACCTCGGTTATCAGAAACACACACTCATTCAACCCGTACTTGAAGTGCTCTTTTTCAACTCCCGTGGGGAGTATTCCATCCAGGCTACCTAGTACAGGGGCACACATCCTTCCTTTAACTTTCCAATTATAATATAGGTTTTCCCGCTCAATTTTACACTTTTTTCAATCGAATTCATTAAGGGTCATTCAAATTCACGCATTACCGCGTAATCGTTGGTATCGGTCTTTCAAATTCCGAGTAAGTGCAAACGAATTCATGCATACGCATACGGTTTCGTGAATAGACACGATAGTTCATTTATGGGCACTCGAATTCGCGAAAGTGCAGTAGCGCCAGCGTGAACAACGTGCGATTTTGAATGACCATTGATGAAAAGGTATGCTCTTTGTTCAATTTCACTTGCTCAGACGCGATTTTGAACGACTATTTACGAATTTGAATGCTGCTTTGACACGGCGATCGCAAATCGCGCGAATTCGTTTGCTCCTTATATCAATTTGATTGTCACAATCGCGAAATTGAGCGGGAAAACCTATAATAAAAATACAAATATTTCTATAGCACAGCTGCTATAAATATATACTCTTAAGTACTGCGCTTATAAAGAGCTCCACCTATTAATGAAAAAAAAAAAAGAACAAGCAACATTATGGAAAGGCTGCTAGCACTTACCATACCATACCATTACAGCACAAGTACTATCCGGTGTGCTTCCGCGCACCATATCGCTTACGCATCGCTGTTGTATTAACGCAAGTACTATCGGGCAGAAAGATAATGATTTTGTAGTCCCGTTCCAATGTACCGCTATCGCACACTGTACACACTTGCATTGCTGTTGCTATCGAGTTTAAAGGTAATGATCCTGTTGTCACGATCCCTCACAGAATGTTGGCTTTGAATGTTTGCATGTAGGTGGTTGAATTCCCCCCCCCCCCCCCCCCCCCCCGCTTTACCTCCCACCCCTTGGCCGAGTTCTCCTACCTCTATGGTAATTGTTTATAAGAGTATTTATTATCATTGAATTATGTACATGAAATGTATACTTTCCAGAACTGTTTTTATTTTGTACTTATACAATATTGAGTTTTTATACAGCCAGTAGCTATATGCCAGGGGGTGATTCACAAAGATTCTAAGTTGGACCTAACAATTATGGAAAGCAGTTAGTTCCCTTGTATAAAATTGTTGGAACAGTTTTTTTTTAAAGGCATACATTTTGATAAAAAATCAGTGATATTTGTCATTATCAAGGAGCCTTGAAGTTATTGATGTAGATTTTTGTTGCAAGTCTCAAATACTTGCATTTTAGTGCTTTTGAATATGTTTTATTCCAAGGCTACAAATGGCTTACCATTATTTAAAGTTGAACTTAGAATTTAATTTCAACTTAGATTCTTTGTGAAACACCCCCAGTAGTTTTATAGAGCCAGTAGCTATTTGCCAGTTCTGTGTTATTATATTAAATTCGTAAAGATCTGTCTATAAAGGACCACCGAAAGGAGACATATAAAAGGGGTCTTGATAATCAGATGGTCTTTACAGACAGGGCCCTTTGCTTGCAAAATGCTTTCAAGAATTGTAAGATACAAAAGCTTTCTAGACAAGGGATCACAATAAAAGCAGGTTTAAAATGATCCATTAACTTTATGTTTTTCATATACCAATCATATACATGTACCAATATCATTGGAGGATCCTTGAGAATGAAATGTGAGATTTTCATAGAAGAAGAATGTTTACCTAGTGAAAGAGAGTAAATCAATGTCTGATGTTCTCCCGATCATTTGCGTGGAGTATCTATAATCGGATTCTTTTGAGAAATTTAGTCGCCGAATTTGGATACTTTTGACTATGGTCAAAAGCGTCTTCAGACACTTTAGAATTCAATCTTAAATATCTCCAAAATTAGGGAGACATTTGAAAAATCAAAACCCATTTCCTTATTCTGTTACCATAAGCCAAACAACAAGGTATAAGAGGAGTGTGTGAGCTCCAAGTGATATTGGTTGATTTTGACAAAGTTAATGGATCACTTTAACTTAATACGGGAAATGATTTTGAACCCTGAAATATGCCCGATGAACCGTCAACCATTATGAGTTATGCAGAAGGAATTATATTAATTCTAAGAGTATTTATTGAAATATCACGCTATCTTCATCAATTTATTGATCATGCAACATCTATTTGGTACTGTCTAGTTTTGAACTTACTGCAATAGAAGGCAGACTTGATGGGAATAAGACCACGAGGAAGGAAAGCGGATAATGCTCCTTGACTCAGTAACAAGAAGATTTTAAAGAAAGGAAGTTTAATTTTGGTGAGTTTTAAACCTGCCTGTGTGCAGACTACTGGAATAAGAAGAAGTTTTAACACATTAGTTATGATTCACACGTTAGTTTATCTGTGTGCAATGTATTGTACAAAGTTCTTTTTCACTATCTAATTCTAATTCTCTTTTTCCAAAGAATTTTTTATGCCAAGCAACTCAGAAAAGTGTCTTAAAATTTGGCCTAACAGATATAGTGAATATCTGGAAGCTGAAGATTTTAGGAATATGTCTGTTCTCGGTTGTACGGCACAACTCAAATGCACTGTGTTTACATGTAGTGTACCGAAGTAATGACAACGCATTATTTTGTTAAAACAGTAATTTTTCTAAGTAACTTGTTCTTTGCTTGCCTGACATATGTTCAGAACCATTACCCATGGCGATAAATAGCTATGACACATTTTTGGGACTCAACATTTAACAACATTAGAGAATAAGTGATATTTGCTTCAGCATTCCTGTAATAAAAATTGATATGACACTGAAATAATTTTAAAAATACAGTCAAACCTTTCTTAGTGGCCACCTGCCTATAGTGGTCATCTTAAGAAATCCCTTGCAGAGAAGGTCAATGTTATGGAACCTGTCTATAGAGGTAACCTGTCTACAGTGGCCACTTTCTTGTTTCCATTGGGTGGTCACTATACACAGGTTTGACTGTACTAGTTAATGTATTTTCCAGTAGTGCATTACTTGGACCAAGGTGCTGGTATAAGGAATCTGGACCAAATTATGCTTGAGCTATGAGTTATTAGTGTAAAATGTCATGAATTAGAGAAATGTTAGTTTTATTCCCTCACTTTAATATTAAATTTACATGTTGCTGATACAGAACAGGGCCCCGTTTCATAAAACGTTTCCAATTGTTGTAAATGTCCAATTATTGTATTACTAGTAGGTCAACAGCCAATCAGCATGGAGCATTGCCGCCGTTGCCATGGTAGTTACAATCATTGGCCACTTGCAACGATTGCATAAGATCAGATCACACAAAGTAGGCCATGTTTTGTTTGTTGGGTATATCAAGAGCTGCATAGTTAACTCTTAACGTGCCAGGGATTTTAATGCTCTATGGCATTTGTGTGTATTGTAACTCGCAAAAATGCGAGCTTCCCACTCTGAGTTAAATACATCAACTTAATGAACTTTATACACATGATAAACTTTGCTCAAATTAAACCCACCCCATATACAACGTTTCTAGATCATGCAACTACCATGGGTGCACTTTTAATTAAAGGATTATGACTTGATTATTGACAGGTGCTTTCACTTTATATAGATCTCTTTTTTCATTTTAAACTTCTCTTCTGTGTCTGTGTATCTCACAAGTTTCAACATTTAGAGCCATAATTTGAGCTAATTATTAATCTATCCGTTTGTAATATCACCACAAAATATCAGTGAAATAGAAATATACACTTAATAGTCTCAAAATATTTGTACACATGTAAACCATGACATTTTATATGAAATTGTGAAAACTTTTCTGAAATATTTGTAGCTAATATGATTTTATAATTTCTCAAATATATTATGCTAGCATTATTGCTGTGATAATTTGTTAATGCGTGTATGCATGTATCATTGTCCAGATATATATGTAAGTGTTTTGATAATATTTCTATATGAGTAACTGGAAAAGTGTTACGTACCTTCTCAATATACAATAGCCCACCAACTTTTTGCATTGTATTTTAGTCCAAAATGATCTTTTTATAATGTCTGTGCATTATCACAACTAGTTCTTCTTTTATTTGCATGTTTGTATGTAAAACTCTGTGTGTGTCCACTGTATATAAATGATAGACTTTTACTAAATATTCAATATTGGCACTATATATTTTCGAGTCATGAGGTAAAAGGTCACAGGTCACAGGGCTCATTATATATGCAAACAAAAGCTCGTTATCCATTTCAAGAGATCAAATTGTTGATTTATATAAATGTTTTAAAGTAATTACTGGAGATAAATTTTAGTAAATATTTTTATAACACACAGAACATGATTCTGAAAATCTAACAACAATGAAATAATGAGAATATTGATAAATAAGACATGTAGATTTCAATAGATTAATATTTATTTCCTAAGTAATTTCTAGAGATTTATTTCAGTAATTATAACACGAGGAAAACAAAATTCTGATAATCTGACAACAATGAAATAACAAGACTATTTAGAAATAAGACATGTACATAGATCAAATCAAATAATAATACAATTTTTTTAAATAAAAGTAAATTATTGTTTTAGGCTATATTGATGAACAACTGTACGAAGAATCATACACACATATATATATATGTTTGTTTTTTTTTACATACGAAGTGGATAGTTTAAGTTAACGCAACTCTTAAGCCCGGCGCAGACAGAGCCGACTCGACCCGATCCGACTGGTTTAAATCAGGCTAGAGTTGGGCCCGGTCGGTCGGAGCAGATTTATCGTGTTGAATCGGCCCCAACTGGCATCCGACTGTCTCTCGACTGGCAAAATGTGTGTCGCGAGGCACTGAAAACTGAGCCGATCGGAATGACAACCAGTCGAGTCGGCTCTGTCTGCGCCGGGCATTAGACATACAGGGTAGTGTATATTATTCATATAGACATTTTCCTTTGAGGAGTGTCGGTAGAAATTGTTTGTTATGAAGATTTTTGTTTGTTTCATACCATGGATTTTTATTCTCTGAAATCCATAATCATACTAAACCATTGCATACATTATGATTGCATGACTATACACCATACAGCTGAAATGTAACATGGTTTTAAATGAGTCCAGGGTAGGAACGAATGATTATAGGTAACTTGTTCCAAAGTTTTGGTACTATTATACATGTACGTCTCTTTAATCTCTTCCTCAAGGTTCAGTGGAGTAGCTATATGCCCCCTCCCCCCCCCCCCCCCCCAATAATTTGTAAAAAAAAAAAAAAAATAAGACAGTCTGTGTAAAAACAAAGAAATAAAAACGGTACCCCCCCCCCCCCCCCCCCCCCTAATAATTTGAAATCTCATCGCCATACCAAAGTAGTCCCAGTACAGGCATTACCGCATAAACCATTCCAAAATTATCTTGTAAACCTGTTCAGACTGGTCCCCAAAATGTGGTAAATGCATGTTATAGCATAATCTTATCATCTTGGAACAAATTAACTTTACCATTGAATCAAAGCCTAAATTTGTTTTTGGTATAACACTCAGTCTCCATAGACCCAAGTTTGAGTATATTGATCTAGACCGGTAGCCCATTTCATAAACCATTTGCAATTGTTGTAAGTGTCCAATTATTGTAACTATTTGGTCAACGGCCAATCATCATGGAGCATTACAGTAGTTGCCATGGTAGTTACAACAATTGGACACGTACAACAATTGCAAGTGTTTTATGAAATGGGCACCTGGTATGGGTTTGTAAATTTCTTGTTTGTAAAATAATCAGAAAGTGGCCAAATTACATTTCTTTAGTACAAACCTCATTATTGCAAGCTCGGTTATGAGCAAAAATTCAATGTCATTATGTTCTTTATTTTTGTTGCTCATTTGTAATAAGGTTTTGCTTAAAACAGGGTAAAATCAGCGGACCCGCCAACCTTATGATTTTTGTTCTGTATCAGCCTTTTTTTGTTGTATGGTTTTGTACTGCTCCAGATGTGTGTTTTCTTTCATTTTATTTTGTTAATATTATGTTCAAATAATACGTTCTATGAAGAAAATACATGATTAGTACATGTATGTAAATGTACTTATGTAAAATTGATATATATATTTTGTATAATTTTCTTCTCATAGTATCTATGCATGCACATTGTACGAGTTTGCATATGCCATTATATATGTTTGTTTGTGTTTTTAACTCTGTAATATTTTGTACTTCCACCTTTTGTGTGTGTTTTTAAAATTTTATTTGATCTGTTCAAATAATACATAAGAAGAAACAACATCATTAGTTTGTAAATTTACTTGTTCAAAATAGTGAAGTATATTTGGTATAATTGAAGATTTGTGTATATGCATGTTCATGTACAATTATGAATGTGTATAATATAAATATTATGTAGGCTACACTGTTTTGTATATTTCTATTTGTAATTGTTTGTTTTTTTACTTAATTACACATAAACCTCATGTATATGTACATAAAATGTATAGTCAAGATATATTTATAAGCCCTATTTTCAAAGTATGCATTGTTATGTTATGTACTCAATCTCGTCATCATAATGTTTAGTAAAAATATACAATTTTGATCATTAGAAACAAACTTGGAAAATCATGTTGAGATTACAATTGGTGCTGACATATTATTCTTCCAAGAGCCGTTTGAAAATTATGAAGTAGATCAGATTTTGACCAAATTCGTAGAAAACAAATGTTTATCATTCCCAGTGAGTGATCATGCAAAGCTAATGTTGCAGAAATTGCCTAATAATCTGATTAGTCACAATAAATTTAAAGGAATATACATGTACAAGTATAATAAATGCGCCTCTAAATTCTTTCATTGATGTGCATCTTGGTGATTTAGTCTTGTGTGTGAATTGTTCATGTGTGCTTACAAGTCAGGGGGGCTAGGGGCCATATAAAAACGGCCATATTCAGGCGAAACCACATCATATTCAGGAAAGCTCTTATTTGTTTATGGGCAGCAAAAATTGTTCTTGTCTGGTGAAAAACAGGAAGGATTGTTTTCGTACTTCCACCTTTCGTGTGTGTGTTTTTTTAAACTCAGAACAGAAAATAACTTGATTCATGAAATAACCATCACTTGGCTTAATATTCTTTATTATAAATTATGATGCACATTTACATAATATAATACAGGATCTTTTAAATTTTCTTTTCGTAATTCTAAGAATTTTTAAATTCACATCTCAACTTTTAAGGAGCATGACAGATACATGTACAAATACTCATCATATTATAGGCAAATTATATTGCCTTTACGCCTTATACATAGTTCTAACCATGTATTAAGCTTTTGGATTTTCTCTTGTAACATATCTTTTCTAGCTCAAGCACCTAAGAACACTAACGCCTTTCAATCCTGCTCAAAGAATACAATGATGACAATACAAATTCATTGTACAAAATTAAATACGGTAGCCAAGTTGTCAAGTAATTCGGATAAATTCTTGATAAATCATCATACATGTATTACCATTAAACGTTGTGATCTTTTAGATTCCTTGTTGACCATACATTGCGAGACAAACGAATATCACTAGCGATATTATCTCTGATGTATTACCATGTTATATGGTAGTGTTTGAAATTTATTAGTGAGTTTCTATATTTATACAAATTATCTACAAAACCTGATTTTACAATTCACATAACATGCAGATCTATATGGCTAAGACACTAGCAAGCCTCCAAAGTAACCTTTTTATGCCTCCGCCAACGAAGTGGCCGGAGGCATTATGTTTTCGGGTTGTCCGTCCGTCCGTACGTACGTCCCGTTTTCATTCTCGCGATATCTCGAGAACCGGTTGACGGATCAATTTCAAACTTGGTATGAGTGTACATAGTGGGGTGACAATGATCTGATTAGATTTTAGGGGTCATGAGGTCAAAGGTCAAGTTCACAGGACTCAATATACATGCAAAAATGCCTCGTTCTCGCGATATGTCAAGAACCGGTTGACGGATCAATTTCAAACTTGGTATGAGTGTACATATTGGGGTGACAATGATCTGATTAGATTTTAGGGGTCATGAGGTCAAAGGTCAAGGTCACAGGACTCAATATACATGCAAAAATGCATCGTTCTCGCGATATCTCAAGAACCGGTTGACGAATCAATTTCAAACTTGGTATGAGTGTACATATTGGGGTGACAATGATCTGATTAGATTTTAGGGGTCATGAGGTCAAAGGTCAAGGTCACAGGACTCAATATACATGCAAAAATGCCTCGTTCTCGCGATATCTCAAGAACCGGTTGACGAATCAATTTCAAACTTGTTTCTCTACTGGCCCGTTCGGGCAAGTCAAATCATCAATCTTCAAATTCTACTTGCCCTTTTACTTCTTGATGAGATGTACATGTAAGGAGTTACATTTTCTCTCGTAGTTGACCAATCGAGCAACCAAACTATACCATTTATGAAATTTCCCTTGCCCAACATCAATTTTTACTTGCCCCGGGCAAGCAGGCAAGTGCTTTAGTGTCAAGCTCTGCACCAGTTCATACAACAATTTCTTCATAAAACTAACTTTACTATGTTGTAGAGTTGAGATTTAAAATCCCTATTACAAGTTCTCTGTAAAACATGATTTTACAGTAGTGTAAAGTTAAGTTGTCTAGTTCCAATACATTAAATAAAACCTTGCAACTTTTGCATCGTTAAGCTAGCCAGTTATAAATTCTCCAGAAAACCTGATTTTACAGGTATATATAGATGCAGTTCTGTAGTTAGTTAAGAAACCAGTTCCTAATACAAATGTTACATAGAGTTGAGGTCTCAAGTTCAATATTTAATATAAGTTATCCTTAACATTGCAAACTGGGGTTGTATTTAGAACTTGAACTTGTAATTTGTACTCACATCTCATCTAAACAACTGTAAATTTGAGGTTTCATCAACAACTTATAAAGAAACAGGAATAAACATCAGCTCTTTTGGAAGTGGACAACTCATGTATTTTAAAATCATGTTTTATGGAAAACTTGTTTTAAATTAGGAAATTGAGATTTCAACTTAGATACAACATTTTTTATTAGGAACTGGTTTAGTAACTTACCACAGAACTGCATTTATATTGTAAAATCTGGTTTTGAGGAGGATTTATAACGCGCTAACTCAACCATGCAACAATTGCATGGTTTTATCACTAGCTCTGTTGGCAGTGGACAACTCATGTATTTTAAAATCATGTTTTAAGGATAACTTATATTAAATATTGAACTTGAGACCTCAACTCTATGTAACATTTGTATTAGGAACTGGTTTCTTAACTAACTAAGATGCTATTAAATAATTCCAAATAAAAATTCTTTAAAAACCCTCAATGGTGTATGGCTGAGTTATCCAGTTTTATTTTATTAAAATTAAAAAAACATTAAACCATTGTATACATGTAGTTGAGATGCCAGTTCTGAATAAAAGTTCTCAGTAATCTCTATTTGCCAAATTAATTTGCAAAGAATCCACTTGACAATAGACAAGTACACATGGATAGCATAATACCCATGTTCATCTATGATGAATAGAATGGATGTTCAGCTTGGAAAGAAATTTTGATCTACACAACACATTCCAATATATCTATCGTATGTATTTGGAAACATCATCATCATCATCTGTATGGAAGGATAGGTTGATATCCTGTTCTGCCTGTCTTAAAACAAAATCAATATATCTTTTTTCTATTAGTGTTGTGCCTACTGTCGATAATAGCAATAAGAGTTTTAACACTACACTATGCTGGAATCACTTTCAGTGAACATGTGGTTGCTGAGCATTTGGACATACATGTATCATATATGTTGCTTGTTGACCACTGGTCATCGTCTGGGCTGTTTGTTGACCTGCATTTGTTGGCAACCCTTCTACACTCTCACCCAGTCATCCTTTAATTGGTGCCTGAATGTGTGTGTAAGTTTTGTGCTTTGGAGGATAATACTATGCTGCAATCACTTTCATTGAATGTTTGGTTGCTGGACATTTGGTATCATATGTGTTGGTTGTTGACCACTGGTCATAGTCTGCGATGCTTGTTGGGCAGCATTCGTTGGCAACCCATCTGCGCTCTCCCCCTTTAATTTGTGCCTGAACATGTGACCGGTGAAGCTATAGTCGAGGCCGAATGTTTTATGACAGATGGGACAGGAGAACGTCCTTTTCTCTTCATGGGTGTTGCGGAGATGCATCTGAAGGCCATTGTTCGTCGTGAACCCCTTCCCGCAATTCATGCAGACAAAGGGTCGTATCCCCTTGTGCTTTAGCTCGTGCTTCTTCAGTCCGCTGCGGTCAGGGAATCCCTTGTTGCACGTGGAGCAAAAGAAACGCATGGGGCGCGTGCGATGCATCCGCCTCTTGTGCTGGTTCACCGCTGCCTTCACTCGGAAGCCCCGCCCGCAAACGTCACATTTGAACGGTTTCAGCCCTGTGTGCTCGCCCATGTGGTTGTTGAGGGCGCTTTCCGATGCGAAGGATCGTGAACATTCCGTGCAGCGGTAGAACCAGTGGCGCTCGTGATTCTTGAGGTGGTTGACCAACTGCGCCTTGGTTACGAAGACCTTCGTGCAGTCAGTGCACTTGAACGTCCCCGTTCCCTCGTGCTTTTCCTTCTCGTGCCTGATGACGAGGAGTTTGTACGCGTACCGCTTGGGGCAGTAGCGGCACTTGAAGGGTTTGGGCTTGATGTAATAATCTGCAGACTTGCCCAACATATCTTTAGGTTCTTCCTGCGGTTTGCGTGTTGCTGCGATCCGACTCCCAATGGACTTCTTATTGAGTTTATCTGTGTTCTTCAGATTATCTGTGATCTTCTTCATTTCATCAACATTTTGGTCAATGTTTCCACCAATTTCCTCACAAACATTCTTTATGTCTTGAGCATCATCTTGAGATTCATTGCTTTCCATACTTTCTGTGTCTGATTTAAAATCATCGCTTGTCTCTCCGTGAGTCTTCTCGTGATCCAAGCACTCCTTCTTTTCATCGAACTTGACACCGCAGAACTTGCAAGTGAAGCCGCGCTCAATGTCTGAGGCGCCGTGCATAGCTCTCTCGTGCCTATCCAGGTTCCCCCTCTTCTTGAACTCCATATCACACTTTGTGCACTTGTACACCCGAACATCGTGCTCCGCCATGTGCTTGGTGAGCATGAAGGCATTCTTCTGCCGCACCCCACAAACTGGACAGACTTCTTCCTGGAAGGTCTCGTGGAACATCGCGTGGGCCTCCAACCGTCCCTCCGACTGGAAGGCTTTTCCGCACACGGTACAGACGAAGTGCCACTCCAGAGAATCCACCTCGCCCGGCTCTACTCCTTTCACCACAACTTTCTTCCTGACTGTGACGTCGCTGCGGATACTGTTTTTGTCATCCTCTGCTTTTGATCCTCTTAGCCTCCATGTGACTGCAGGACAGAGTTCATTGTTCGCATAAAGCTCGTGATCTATCTTGTCGTGTCGCAACAAAGCCTTTGCCGATGAGAATTGTTGGTCACATTTGCTGCACTGGAACGAAGTCATCACTGCAAAGAGAACAAGGTAATAAGAATAGTGAAAAGGTGACACAGTATGTCATTCGGGGGATCTACTTCTTCTCTTCCTCTTCTTATTTTGGTTAATCTGCCACCTTCACTCCTAAAATGGCACCCTGAAATTGGTTTATTACTGAACCTTTACAATGGTTTTTGGGTCAATCCACGTCAAATCAACCAGTGGTGTTCACCCGACCCCCTTCAAATTTGCTAAAATTCGCACCAAATGTTCCCTCAAGTGTCTCATGGAAAATTCTGAAATATTTTGCCCCAAGGTCAAACGGTTGCTAAGATACGGCCTCACCTAGCAACCAATGCGCGATTCTTAAAAGGTGTTATAAAAAAATCAGCCATTTTCAACTCCCCCTCACAGCTAAAGTGAATGAGGGAGCAAGCTAAATTTTTGTAAGTTGAAAGAACTTTATTATCTGTAAAAGTAAAACAAACAAAAAATCGGATACGAAATTTCGTTTTCGCGTACGAGGTCATCAAAATTGACCTTAAGTCATAAAATTTAAATTTTCGGACAGTGTTTAGGGGTCAATAAAATTAATATGACAACAAATAAAGCAAAAGTAAGAATGTAAATCAATTTAAAACAACTTTCTCTAAAAGCACACAAAAAATCAGCCCAAAAAATGGTTCCGTTTTCGTGTAGGGCGCCCTCAAAGTCTGAACATATCAGAAATCAGCAAAGTTGAAGGTCAAAGTTCACCTTTAGTCCAACCTAGTAGAAGCATGAAAATTGGTGGAATGATAGACATTCATCTATATTTTAGGGTACCACCAGCGAAAATTTGCTTCCGAAATGTTATCTAGCTTAAAAACGCACACGAAAATGAGGTTAAACACTGTTACGCAACCATTTATTGCCCTTAAGTGGTTTTCAGGGGTTTTTGAAAGTTTCTGTGAAAAAAACTAATCATGCTGCTAGGCTTATTTTAGCATGTCTGGTAGTCCTTAATGGGTACTTCGAGAAAATGCATACATTGGGTAGGTTTTCTTACAGGATTGACCTAAAAAATGCATCTGAAAATGGTTAGAAAACACGTTTTTTACAATTATTGTCAATTTTCTGGTAACGTGCCTGTATTTACAGGCACTTTCAAACTTCAATATTTGTAAGATGGAAAGTGACATAAAGCTCATATCTTCTAGTCTGGTAGACATTCATCTATATTTTAAGGAACTATCAGTGAAATTTTGCTCCCGAAATGTTATCTGGTAGAAAAATGCTCACAAAAATGGGGTCAAACACCATTACGCTACCATTACGCTACCATTTATTGCCCTCAAGTGGTTTTCAGAGGATTTTGAAAGCGTCTCTGAAAAAAAGTATTAATGCTGCTAAGCTCATTTTGGCATGTCTGGTAGTCATTCATGGGTACTTCAAGAAAATGCATATTTTGGGAAGGTCTTTGTACAGCATTGACCTTGAAATTGCATTTGAAAATGGTTAAAACACATTTTTTTACAATTGGTCTATTTTCTGGTAACGTGCATGTTTTTACAGGCACTTTCAAACTTAAATATTGTTTAGATGGAAAATGGTTCATAGCTCATATCTTCAAATCTGTTAGACATCCATCTATATTTTAGTGAACAACTAGTAACATTTTGCTTCCGAAATGTTATCTAGCATAAAAACGCACACGAAAATGAGGTTAAACACTGTTACGCAACCCTTTATTGCCCTGAAGTGGTTTTCAGGGGTTTTTGAAAGCTTCTGTGAAAAAAATAGACATGCTGCTAGGCTCATGTTAGCATGTCTGGTAGTCCTTCATGGGTAATTCAAGAAAATGCATACATTGGGTAGGTTTCATACAGCATTGACCCAAAAAATGCATCTGAAAATGATAAAAAAACGTTTTTTACAAGAAAATAGACAAATAATTGTAAAAAACGTGTTTTTTAACCATTTTCAGATGCATTTTTACAGTCAATGCTGTAGGCAACCTACCCAATGTATGCATTTTCTTGAAGTACCCATGAAGGACTACCAGACATGCTAAATTGAGCCTAGCAGCATGTCTAGTTTTTTTCACAGAAGCTTTCAAAAACCCCTGAAAACCACTTCAGGGCAATAAAGGGTTGCGTAACAGTGTTTAACTTCATTTTCATGTGCGTTTTTATGCTAGATAACATTTCAGAAGCAAAATGTTACTAGTTGTTCACTAAAATATAGATGGATGTCTAACAGATTTGAAGATATGAGCTATGAACCATTTTCCATCTCGAAAATATTTAAGTTTGAAAGTGCCTGTAAAAACATGCACGTTACCAGAAAATAGACCAATTGTAAAAAAACGTGTTTTTAACCATTTTCGAATGCATTTTCAAGGTCAATGCCGTACAAAGACCTACCCAACATATGCATTTTCTTGAAGTACCCATGAAGGACTACCAGACATGCCAAAATGAGCTTAGCAGCATTAATACTTTTTTTCAGAGACGCTTTCAAAATCCTCTGAAAACCACTTGAGGGCAATAAATGGTAGCGTAATGGTAGCGTAATGGTGTTTGACCCCATTTTTGTGAGCATTTTTCTACTAGATAACATTTCGGGAGCAAAATTTCACTGATAGTTCCCTAAAATATATATGAATGTCTACCAGATTAGAAGATATGAGCTTTATGTTACTTTCCATCTTACAAATATTGAAGTTTGAAAGTGCCTGTAAACACAGGCACGTTACCAGAAAATTGACAATAATTGTAAAAAACGTGTTTTCTAACCGTTTTCAGATGCATTTTTTAGGTCAATCCTCTAAGAAAACCTACCCAATGTATGCATTTTCTTGAAGTACCCATTAAGGACTACCAGACCTGCTAAAATAAGCCTAGCAGCATGATTAGTTTTTTTCACACAAGCTTTCAAAAACCCCTGAAAACCACTTAAGGGCAATAAATGGTTGCGTAACAGTGTTTAACCTCATTTTCGTGTGCGTTTTTAAGCTAGATAACATTTCGGAAGCAAATTTTCGCTGGTGGTACCCTAATATATAGATGAATGTCTATCATTCCACCAATTTTCATGCTTCTACTAGGTTGGACTAAAGGTGAACTTTGACCTTCAACTTTGCTGATTTCTGATATGTTCAGACTTTGAGGGCGCCCTACACGAAAACGGAACCATTTTTTGTGCTGATTTTTTGTGTGCTTTTAGAGAAAGTTGTTTTAAATTGATTTACATTCTTACTTTTGCTTTATTTGTTGTCATATTTATTTTATTGACCCCTAAACACTGTCCGAAAATTTAAATTTTACGACTTAAGGGTCATTCCATGTCAAATCACCCAATGGATTTCATCGCACCCCCTTCAAATTTGTTCATATTTGGTATGTATGATATTTCAACCTTTCAAAGTGCAAATATTTAAGTTTTAGCCCAATCCGCCCAACGGTTTTGGCGCTATGGTCGATTCTTCTGGGGTAGTTTTGTCAAAAATGGGCGTGGGCACCGTTTTTCAAATCGCCATTGTCCGTTAACCGTTGGGTCAATTTATTTTGCAATGGTGTCATTGGACTGGGGATGTTATATGCAATCCATTTATGCCATTTGTTTTCATGCATGAGCGAGTTTGGATATGATAACCTTTGACCTTAGGCTTCAACCTTCCGTTTTACCTCGTGGATCAAATAATTTTGAGAATTTTTTTGGCTTAAATCTTGGCTTGATATAATATCTACAACATATGAAAGAATTGAAGATGTATTATTTCTTGTTTTTTCTACAGCCTTGTTTTAAGTTTGCAAATTTCATGTAAAATTGAATTATTTTAGACCTACACCCATGTCCAAGAATTCTATAGGGGTGTATTGTATGAAAAAGACCTTTTCAAAGTCAGGATTAGAGCCTATTCACACTCTGGCTCACCACTGTTAAATAGACCTGCTAATCCTCATACAATAGCAATACAGACAAATGACATTCTAATGATACCACATGTTTCCAACCTGACAATGGCCCTGTTGCAGAAAGAGATAAATCAATTGTGAGTCAGATCAAATGTTCTAAATGCACAAATCTGATTGGTTGAAACGCAGAAAAAGTCTCTCTCTGCATCAGGGCCTAGGTGGAGATCTTTTCTTGAATAAAATCTTTCAAGTTCAAGTTCAATTTGCAAACTTGTACATCAATTATGAAAGCAAATATCTACAGGTATCCCTTTTCAATGAATTTAATGTTTCTATGCAACAGAAATTCAAGCAATAGTAACATGATTTGCAATTGTACAAATTCAACCCTGATTATTTCCAACTAAACCAAACACAAAAACAATGCTGTTTGATATTCCACTCATTTTGATTTTTAATGGCACTTGTTTTTAAATGCATTAATTGCAACTAAAAAACAGTGCAATTTGAAATTTCACAAACCATAAAAATGCATTAAGCAAATGTGATGTTTCACAGAAATGGACAGGCATGCACAAGTTCTTGTGACTTTTGAAATTAGGTCATTTTGTCTTTAATCTAAGCTCTTTCAGGCATGAAGAAGTATCTCTGATTTTCATACATAGTGTACAAAACAACTGTAGAAATATTGTGGTAAGATCACATCACACTCATAACACTCATAAAATTATGAGCAGTTGTCTAGAGGGTAGTTACTGTTTGTGTTTGGTATAGTTGGAAAGAATCAGGTTTGAATTTGTACAGATTGCAAATCATGTTAATATTGCATGCATTTCTGATGCATAGAAACATTAAATTAATTGAAAAGGGATACCTGTAGATATTTGCTCTCATAATTGATGTACAAGTTTGCCATTTGAACTTGAACTTGAAAGATTTTATTCAAGAAAAGATCTCCACCTAGGCCCTGTTGCAGAGAGAGACATTTTCTGTGTTTCAACCAATCAGATCTGTGCATTTAGAACATTTGATCTGACTCACAATTGATTTATCTCTTTCTGCAACAGGGCCATTGTCAGGTTGGAAACATGTGGTATCATTAGAATGTCATTTGTCTGTATTGCTATTGTATGGGGATTAGCAGGTCTATTTAACAGTGGTGAGCCAGAGTGTGAATAGGCTATAATCCTGACTTTGAAAAGGTCTTTTTCATACAATACACCCCTACAGAATTCTTGGACACGAGTGTAGGTCTAAAATAATTTAATTTTACATGAAATTTGCAAACTTAAAACAAGGCTGTAGAAAAAACAAGAAATAATACATCTCCAATTCTTTCATATGTTGTAGATATTATATCAAGCCAAGATTTAAGCCAAAAAAATTCTCAAAATTGTTTGATCCACGAGGTAAAACGGAAGGTCGAAGCCTAAGGTCAAAGGTTATCGTATCCAAACTCGCTCATGCATGAAAACAAATGGCATAAATGGATTGCATATAACATCCCAAGTCCAATGACGCCATTACAAAATAAATTGACCCAACGGTTAACGGACAATGGCGATTTGAAAAACAGTGCCCACGCCCATTTTTGACAAAACTACCCCAGAAGAATCGACCATAGCGCCAAAACCGTTGGGCGGATTGGGCTAAAACTTAAATATTTGCGCTTTGAAAGGTTGAAATATCATACATACCAAATATTAGCAAATTTGAAGGGGGTACGATGAAAATTTTCACTTTTTTTGGGTGATTTGACATGGAATGACCCTTAAGGTCATTTTTGATGACCTTGTACGCGAAAACGAAATTTCGTAGCAGATTTTTTTTTTTTTTTACTTTTACAGATAATAAGGTTCTTTCAACTTACAAAAATTTAGCTTGCTCCCTCATTCACTTTAGCTGTGAGGGGGAGTTGAAAATGGCTGATTTTTTTATAACACCTTTTAAGAATCGCGCATTGGTTGCTAGGTGAGGCCGTATCTTAGCAACCGTTTGATCTTGGGGCAAAATATTTCAGAATTTTCCGTGAGACACTTGGGGGAACATTTGGTGCGCATTTTAGCAAAATTGAAGGGGGTCGGGTGAACATTTCTCTGAAAATTGGGTGATTTGACGTGGATTGACCCTTTTATAAGATTTTGGGGGTTACAAACTGTCCAATATTTACATTATTTTCCCTATCTTTTGATTTTAAAAAAGTGTATTACTATATTTTCAATTGATTTGAACAATAATTTTGTTTAATCTACCTATTTTATAATTGCAAAATTTGTTTATCCTAGAGAAAATCATTATTGGCACCTTCATCTTAGTTTAGCTCTGTGCTAGGTGCAATGTCTTTCGGGACCAGGAAGTAAATTACTTTGGAGATAATACAAAACAAAAAATAACAATACCTTCATCATAGTTGAGGTCATTCAGACCCAGCTTGAATCCTACAAGTTCCCTGTAGGCCTCACTGTAGAACACCCTCAGCTCTGTACCAGGTTCAATGTCTTTCGTGACCCGGAAGTAGATGTCACCCAGTGTCTGGAAGGCCTCAAGGTTCTGCTCTGCCTGGGTTCTGGCACAGCGGATGAAGGACATCATGTTGGGGGAGCCCTTCCTTCTGCCATCAACGTACAGGAACACCTTCCCTCTAAGACAGAGCTGCATTGGGGACAACATACCACAAATAAGAATTTTTCTGCTACTGACTGAATGGGAAAACAAATATGTAGACAGGGCTCGACACTCGCACTGGCCTGCAGGCCCGAGGCCAGTGAAATTGCACTTCGGGCCAGCAAAAATGTATAAAAGTCATATTTTGGTGGCCCGATCGGGCAAGTAGATTTTCAACCCAATATTTGTTTTCTTTGTTTTCTTCCATGCTATGCTTTATCTATAATAATAGGTTTGATCAGGAAAGAGTGACATTTTGAAAAGTAAAAAGTTTACTCAGGAAATTATATTTTCGGGCCAGTACATTTTTCTTTCGGGCCACCAGAAATGGGGAAGAAATTATTTCACTGGCCCAATCGGGCCACTGACAAAATAGGTAAGTGTGGAGCCCTGATGTATACTGCACACACGTTAAGTTCTGGCTCTGCCTTGGTTAGGGTGCAGCAGATAAAGGACATCATGTTGGGGGAACCTTCCTCCTGCCATTAACGTACAGGAAAACCTTACCTCTTAGACAAAGCTGATAAAAGATAAGTACAAAGCAAATATGTGTATCATTAAAAACACTATAAATGAGAACTCAACGTGAACAGGGAGAAATATTATTCAATTCCTTTGCAGTTAGCAAACAAACAACACATTCCATTTTAGACATAAAAAAAAAAAAAATGTTTCTTGTTTTTAACATTAGGTCATTTATCGTACATACCTCCCACGTTGATTCTTTACGTGAACCTGCTGCCTCATCCAGGAGATTGCCATCGTAGGGTCCCAAGACAGTCCCTTCCTCCACTGTTCTCTTGGCCTCAACACCACAAATGTTCTCCTTGTCACCCCCTTCATACCTGAAGGCAAGAAACTCTGGCAGTTCATCCTCTGGCTTTGTCTTCCTTCTCGACTTGCTGTCTTTCGATTTAGACGTCTTCTTCTTTGGAAGCAACGCAGGATGGAGCGAGCTGTTCAGGTGAGAGAGTCCAGACTCTGTGAGCACATGCTTCCTTGACAGTTGTTGCACTGCCTCCTCTGATGGTGCATTTTGTGATGGTACTAGTACACTGCCAAATGTAACGGTTTGGGGGCTTGTCCGGGAGTCCGACAAATTGACCAATGTTTCCGCAACATCATTTGTGGCTGACTGAGGTCCTCTGGACAGTTGTTTCAGGATGTTGTTGGCACCAGGAATTTGAGTGCTGCCCTGAATGCTTTGGGATAAGTCCACCAGCGTAGTGCTAGCTGCTTGTTCGGACCTGGAGAGGCTGATGTGATGAGGGAAGGTGGGTGCCTGGCTTGAGGGCTGCTGCAGGTGAGGTGGTTGGTGGTGGGGATCCCTTTGGGAGAAGCCGAGAGCTTGCTCACTTGATGTGTGCAGAGGGATGTTTGAGCTTTCAGCAACTGGTACGGAACCTGTTTTTACACACAAACACACACAAATTAAAGAAGTTACACGAACTAGGATTTACATAACATTTCCGCATAACATTTGGTGGCCCGAAACGATGATTAATTGTCCCCTGAATTGCATTTTATTTTGGAACTGTTTACTACTCAAATTATTCTACCTACTAGATAAAAACTGTGATGATGGATGAGGAGTCAAACAGAATAACAGAGAAACAAAAACAACAAAATAAAATTGATTTTGGGGACTACTTTTCAAGCCCACTTGCATGAAATAGCTTTGCATTGAACTCTATAGATGCAAGTTACAAGGGTTATTTTGGCATTTCATGGGGGGCTAAACTACCCTGAAATCTGAGTATTTTTCACATTTTTCACATGAGCATACCTGGAAAGGCTTGCAGGAGACCCTGGCTTTGCTGCTCACTGTTGGTGTAATCCTCACGGCTCCTCAGTTGCTCCGACTGATTCAAGATGAAGGGAACCTGCTGCGCGGCGGTCAGAAGAGAAGGGTGGTAGGCAAGCTGGTGGGGATAGTGGGGCATGTGCTGCGGGTGCTGCTGCTGCTGCATCAATAGTTGCTGATGCCGTTTGCGATCCTCCGACTCTCTCTCTGCGCCATAGTATCCCTGTTGACTGGCATCTCGATAGTGTTGATCCATCTTTTTTCATCTAAGCTTTAAGAGGCTTCTGCTGGTATTTGGCAAAGAAAAAAAAAATTATTATTTGGGTTAAAGATAAACAAGAGCAAGATCGTATTAAACAAAATTTCACTTGCCTGAATGGGCAATCATTATCCTAGAGACTTTTTATTATCCATTTGTTTGGTTTGGGACTTTAGGTATATATACAAACTTGTTAGAAATCATGATTTTACTTGCTTGGGAAAGAAAAAGTTAATTTTTGGTTTCAAGCAGGAAATTACAAATCATCCAGCTCTGATAGAGGGGGAACAGACATGCATAGATTATTGAAGAAATGTTTATTTAGCACTGTACACGTAAATACATACACTACACTACACTCGACCAAACAGTATGAAAATACACCTGCGTAGTGCGTACCAATGCATAATGCATACCATTTTTTACATTTTTTGTTGTGGGAACGACTGGATAGCGCGCAACGAACGGTCACATATCATTATTATCGGGAATTTGGCAGAAAGTTTTGCAACGATTACTGAAAAACGGATTAAATGCAACAAAATAAGCGTTAAAAAGACGCTAACCATGCAGTGGGGCATCTTGGTGAGTTTATGTATCATAGATTTCTTAAATTTACGTTGAAACGTTGCAAATTACTGCAAAATATGCATATTAATAACGGGTTATGTAGATGTAGTTCAAAATTACTTCCATTCCGAATTCCTTAAAACAACCTGTACAAGTGGATAACGCTGTTAATGGTGGGCGTGAATTATAGCGTCTAGCGTTAGAAGGGCCGACAGTCAAATATTGCAATTAAATGTAAAAACGCTAGATATTATGTCGATCTAGTATGCACTCGGTCTCAGCTCAAAATCAAAATCAAATCAAACACCATCAAAATATCATCCTAAATTAAATACATGCAATGTCAATATCATTAGTTTATATATGACACATTATTGTACATCCTGCATGACCCTTTCAAATGAATTATATAGTTTCTCTTCATTTTAATAACTGAAACGAGACTAGATCATCTTTACCGTCACAAGTCTCACCCCATAGAGTATCCGAATTCGCACACTGTCACAAATTAATACATGCGGGACTGGCCCACATTCGCATCGAAATCAGAGAAGCTCTTACTCTTAGTTCCTTTGATTTCATTCTCTTTACTAAATCTGGCATAGTATGATTTAGGTCCTGACAATAATCGATCAGATTGGCGTTGATCTAGTGTTCAGGAGGTTAAATATATCTTACCGATGGTTCCAAATGACAATTTTGCTCTCCAACTTTCTTCAATGTTTACCGACTACACAAACAAAACAACAACAGGACTCGGGGGCGCGGCCTCGAGCTCAGGGGGGGGGGGGGGGGGGGGTCATTGAGTTAAATATTTTGGTTGAAGGATCATGATTATGGGTGAGTTTAAAGGTAAATGACAGTAGTGGGAAACGCCCCACACAAACAAAATTGAATGTACGCTCTTATTACCAACCATATGAAAGAATATGGGATTATGAAAAATTGGCCAGGAAACCGCCTACTATAAATTGATATATTTGCAAAATTATAAAACTGATTTACTGCAAATCCTACCGCCAACGCGGAATCGCGCCATACGCTACGTGCAAAATAACTCGTGGTCTCACACCGTGGTTTCCGGTACGCGGGCCTGTCCCCAGCTTGTCGATATCTCCAGCCCAGCGCTAGCAACGCGGACAGGTGCGAACGGGCAGTGGATTTATAAATTTCACTGGCGGCCATTGGATTTCTTCCGATATTTCTGCATTTAACGATGCTTAGGTTAAGATTTTACAACACAAGCCCTTTTTACCTAAAAAGGTACCCTCAAGTTTTGTGTGTTTTTTTTCTAATGAGAGCTGAAAACCAACCCAGGCCTGGCATGCAGCTGTTTGTTAAAAATGCTGAGAAGCTCTATACTCTATACTCTTGATAGAAACCATTACATATAGGACTATTTGTTTACAGCTTCAATTACATACGAAATGTCTCCTGCATTTTATTGATTTGCCGCTTTGGGGGGAATATGTTTTTGCATACGATTTTTAATTTTGTTTATTATAGACCAAATACAAAAGTCTGGTTTCAGGATTTTGTCAAAAATCGAACCGCACTGTTAATGTTTATACCCACTGAAATAGTACATCGATCATTACATAAAAATCATAAAATTATAAAATTCTATGTCAGTGAATATAATGATATTTTATCATTCATGGAAACATTATCTTTACTTTTCAAACTGAGCCAATGTCTGCAATGAAACATGTATGTACGAGCTACCGAGCTACCGACAAGAATAATATTTCTTTATCGGGCAACAATATTTTCTACTAGGCCCTTATTAGGGGAACATTTTTGGCAAATTGTCACTCATCACTGTGGAATCATGTTTTTATTTAGGCGGTGCTGGCCCAGAGAGTCTACTATATGTGCTGGCCTAGTCTATAATTGTATAGCCTCGGCCGGACCTCGGACACGGACACGGACACCCCCCCCCCCCCCGCCCCCCGCCCCCGCCCCCTCCCCATCCCCCTAATATAATATTGATGTCCGTCCATAGCTGCTGTAGTTGTTGTTGTTTTGTTTGTGGGGTCGGGATCGGAACCACTGAAATGAAAATTCCTCTTTTGAAAATATTGGTAAGATATTCAACTTTCATGAATGTATCGAATAATAGCTTGATTGATTGCTGACAATATAACAATGACCTAACTGAACTCAATTGGCAGAAAAATGGAAATTTATCGAGGATCTCAGATCTGATGTGATGGTAACCCAGTCCCACATGTATTAATGTATGTGAGTGTACGAATTCGGATACGTATTTGAGTGAGATTTTCGACATGTTTTTGTATCGAATTCTGGCATGAATAATGGCTTTAAACTTATGACAATTTTTCAACAGCGTGATACAGCATTTCTCACGCAGGAACTGATACTAAAATTTAATGGATTTTAAGTTTTAATGCATTTTTGAGGGGCATTATGGAATATGGGGACGGGACATTTTCTGAGAATTCTGACTTCTGTGGTGTGACTGTGAGTGTGATGTGAGTGAATAATCATCGTCATTGACACAGACTGACGGCAGTCGCGTAGAACATAAACATGCACATGCTCACTCTAGATGAGTTATTTGTGTTTGTGTTTAGAATTCACACCAGTGTTGCCAACTCCTCTGAACAGAAACTCGCTGCAGCACCTGCCCATGGAAAAACAAGCGACGCGACTTCAAATTCAATCATGCAAAAACAAGCGGACTCAGAAAAATCACCTTGCAAGTGACGGAATATCATTGATCGACGACGATGCAGAATACATATATGTCTCTTTATCCACACGCACTCTTAAAATCGTTGTGCGAGCGCGGAAATTACACGTCCCTGTCCACGCCATTCAGTTATTATTTCATAAAACAAAACAAGGAACACCTGAAAACAAGCCCAATATAATTATAAGGCAACCCATGACTACAAAATAGCTGTGTTTGTGGCCGCAGCATGTTTTCATGGTGTCTTACAATACAGTACTAAAAATGCCCCCAAATTTACTCTAAACAGAGCTAGGCAGAAAAGGGTCCTTTTAAACGGTCCCCCCAAAAAAATTGGGCTAGGGTCTCTGGAGATTACATCTTAAACATAATCAAGCAGTCCTGAATGGGTTAAAATACTGGACCATTCAATTGCAAATAATCCCAAATGAAATGAAACAATCCTGAAATAGAATGAAGAAAAAAAAAGAACTTCTAATTTCTACTTTGCTCTCCTGTATATCTTTTCAGGTGGATTTGTGACTTGGCAAAGAACTAACGGCAGCTTCAAGAAGCTTGAATCTATAACTAAGAGATGGATCAACACTATCGAGATGCCAGTCACCAGGGATACTATGGCGCAGAGAGAGAGTCAGACGATCGCAAACGCCAACAGCAACTGTTGCTGCAGCAGCAGCAGCACTTGCAGCATGTGCCCCACTATCCCCACCAGCTTGGATACCACCCTGCTCTTCTGTCCGCCGCGCAGCAGGTTCCCTTCATCTTGAGCCAGTCGGACCAGCTCAGGAATCGTGGAGATTATAGCAGCAGCGATCAACCGAGTCAGGCTCTCCTGCAGTCATCCTTCCAAGGTACGTAAACACTAACCCATTAACCCTCTGTGTACTGCAAGTCAAGTCACAACACCCCTAAAAATCAGATCTATTGATTTGTACTTAATGCACACAATAGATAAGCTGCGCTATACAAATGTTCATATTATTATTATTATTATTATTAGTGGGTTTAACAAACTTCATTGGCACTTGACTCCCACCAAGCTTTTTATTTTATTGAAGATGAATAGAGAGGGGGGGGGGGGGGGGGGGGGTTAAGCTATTCAGGTGAACTTGTCAAAGTTACAGGAACAAATTGATTCTTCCGATTTAATTAGGTTGCAATTTAGGCCATGCAGAGATTTGTTTTCATTTGATAATTTTAATTTAATTGGATTCTGGCTAGTCTCTGATAAAGGAATGCAAAGCAAAAACAATATAATATTGAAAGAAATGAAAGGAAAATATATACATGTCTACATTTACATTTTAAAATGCTACAATTGTTAATGTTTTAAGTATCAACAAAACATTTGTTATAATGTGAAAACGAATAATTATTCTAAACAGGTACTGGTCCAGTGGCTGGAGGCTCAAGCATCCCTCTGCACACATCCAGTGAGCAGACTCTTAGCTTCGCCCCAAGGGATCCCCACCACCAACCACCGCACCTGCAGCAGCCCTCAAGCCAGGCACCCACCTTCCCTCATCACATCAGTGTGTCCAGGTCAGGGCAGACAGCTACCACTACTCTCGTAGAATTGTCCCAAAGCAGTCAGAGCAATGCTCAAAATGCTGGTGCTAATGTCATGGAACAAATGTCCAGAGGGCCACAATCAACTCTAAGTTCTGCTGATAACCCACAGATGAACTCATCAAAGATCAATGCCTGCTACCCAATCCATCCCGTCACTCAGAAGGATGCCTTCGTTGGGGACTCCAGGACAAGCCCGGAAGATGTTACATGTAATAATGTACAGTCGCAACATACAGTTCAAAGCGACGCTTTAGTTCAGAAAGACGTTTTAGTGCAGAAGGATGCTTTATCTCAAAAGGATGCCTTAAATCAGAAGCGTATGTTACTTCATAAGAGCATTGTAGCAGGAACGTTGGTCAATTTGACTGACTCCCGGACAAGCCCCCAAAATGTTACATGTGACAGTATACCATCAGGACAAAGTGTGCGACATCTGTCAAAAAAGCATGTGCTTACAGAGTCTGGACTCTCTCAACTGAACAGCTCTCTCCATCCTGCGTTGATTCCAAAGAAGAAGACGTCTAAATCGAAAGACAGCAAGTCGAGAAAGAAGACAAAGCCGGAGGATGAACTGCCAGAGTTTCTTGCCTTCAGGTATGAAGCAGGTGACAAGGAGAACATTCATGGAGTTGAGGCCAAGAGAACAGTGGAGGAGGGGACTGTCTTTGGACCCTACGATGGCAATCTTGTGGATGAGGCTGGTGGGGCACGTAAAGAATCAACGTGGGAGGTATGTGTGAAGGTTCATTGCCAAACATATTTATGTATTGTAGACCAAAACTGTTTCCAAGAACAATGTTGCATCTTTATATGCTTAATTTTACATAACTTAAATATGTATGTCTTTAGTTTGACATACTTAACAAAAGCTCTAGGAGTCTAAGTATGAAGGAGAAAGTTATCTCTATATTTTGAAGTCAAGGAGAATGGCAGAATCTTTTAGACCTTCTAATCACTCAGTTTGTTAATGTTTTGAACTGATTCAACCACAGCTGTCTTGGAGGGAAGGTGTTCCTTTAATGCCAGGAAGAAGGGTTCCCCAAAAACATGATGTCTGAGGCAGGCCATTAACATTATTGAATCCTTTTCACAGCTCTCTTTCTGTTAAGCAAGGTGACTCCATCACAGCTGTTTAAAGAAAGTCTCCAACAATTGAGAATACAAATGTTCTTACAATCTGCTTTATTATATTCTCCACCACAGCTCTGTCTTAGAGGGATGGTGTTCCTGTACGTTGATGGCAGGAGGAAGGGTTCCCCCAACATGATGTCTTTTATCCGCTGTGCCCGAACCCAGGCAGAGCAGAACCTTGAGGCCTTCCAGACACTGGGTGACATCTACTTCCGGGTCACGAAGGAAATTGCACCGGGTACAGAGCTGCGGGTGTTCTACAGTGAGGCTTACAGGGAACTTATAGGATTCAAGCTGGGGCTGAATGACCTCAACTATGATGAAGGTATTGTTATTGTGTATTTTTTATTATCTCAAAAGTTATTGTTTGGTTTCTGGGTGACATCTACTTCCGGGATATTTGGGTTCTCGGTTCCAAATTATTATTTTTTTTTTTTTGTCCCAGGCATCCACTGAGTTACCTTGTTTGCTTCAATCGTGGGTGGAAAGAGCTGAACAAAAATGAACATACTTTGAATAGATCTGCTAAAAGCTAATCTTATCCATCTCCTTATGCAAGAATGATAGTCCAGCAGAAAGAGAGAAAACATTAATTTTTAAATGTTTATATTACTGTTAAATGTAAAAAAGGAATATCAAGACATATTCGGGTAACTGAGGCAAATGTAAGGGGTGCAGATTAAAAGAAGAACATTTGATATGTTTTTTTTGTGTGTGTCTCTAATTATCTTACAATCTTATTTGCTTGTTTTGGTTACAGAGACAGACTCCTTCCAGTGCACCAAGTGCAAGAGGAAGTTCTCATCGGCAAAAGCTGCAGTGCGACATCACAAGATAGATCATGAGGCAAACGGGGTCAATGAACTTTGTCCTGTGGTAACCTGGAAGCTAAGGGGGTCAAAATCAGAGAACACCAAGTTAAGGAAAGCAGAGAAGACTAAAAAAATAAGAACAGAGAACGCAAGAGTGGTAAAAGCAGAGCTTGACAAGTGCATCAGTGAGAAAATAGATGGGAAGAACGATATGGCAGGGGATTCCGAGGAAGAGGAGTTGGGTGATCAGGATTCCCCCAAATGGCACTTTGTCTGTACGGTTTGCGGGAAGGCATTTCCGTCAGAAGGCAGGTTGGAAGCGCACGCGATGTTCCACGAGACTTCGCAGGAACAAGTGTGTCCTGTTTGCGGGGTTCGGCAGAAAAATGCCCATGCACTCACAAAGCACATGGACGAGCACAGTGTTCGGGCGAATACCTGCGCAAGGTGCGGAAAGGAGTTTAAGAAGCGGAGTAACCTCTACAGGCACGAACGAGTCATACACGGCATATCCGTTGAGAGAAAGCGATTCACCTGCAAATTCTGTGGCAGCAAGTTTGCTAAAAAGCGAGAGTGCTCGAATCATGAAAAGACTCACAGTGAGTCCGAAGACAATGTAAAAAATGAGGAAGAAAATGTTGAAATACAAACTGGTGTAAAGGGAGCATCAGAAGAGACTAATATTAATGTTAATGCAGAGGTTAATGTCAGCATACTTGCCAATGAGGAAAATACTAATGAAATGAAAGACAAAGTGCAGGACAAAGTTACTAAGAAATCCACAGGAAGTCGTATCACAGCGCCACGTAAACCTCGAAGACAAATTGAGCCACCACCGCCACCAGAACACAGAGATATGTTGGGCAAGTCTGCAGACTATTACATCAAGCCCAAACCCTACAAGTGCCGCTACTGCCCCAAGCGCTACGCAGACAAACCGCGCGTCATGACGCACGAGAAGGAAAAGCACGAGGGAACGGGGACGTTCAAGTGCACGGACTGCACAAGGGTCTTTGTGAACAAGACACGGTTCATCAACCACCTCAAGGACCACGAGCGCAACTGGCTCTACCGCTGCTCGCTCTGTTCCCGATCCTTCGCATCGGAAAGCGCCCTCAACAACCACCAGGGCGAACACACGGGGTTGAAGCCATTCAAATGCGACGTGTGCGGGCGGGGCTTCCGGGTGAAGAAGGCTGTGTACCAGCACAAGACGCGGATGCACCGCACGCGCCCCATGCGTTTCTTTTGCCCAGTTTGCAACAAGGGGTTTCCCGACCGCGGCGGACTGAAGAAGCACGAGTACCGACACAAGGGAATCCGACCCTTCGTGTGCCTGACGTGCGGTAAGGGGTTCACGGTGAAACACAGCCTGCAGATACACGTCCGAAACGCGCATGGAGAGACGAAGCCCTTCACCTGCCCCATCTGCCACAAGACATTCAGTGTTAATCACAGCTTCACTGGACACATGTTCAGGCACCAACTGAAGGGTGAGGGTGTAGAACAGGCCGGGACAAATGTGGTTCAACAACCAGGAGAGTCGGATCCAAGTGCTCTGCAAGCAATGTAAACAATACCATATGACCAGCAACCGATGTGCCATTGTATTGATAGAAGGTGTTTCTAAAAGACCACCTGTCAGAAGACATTCAGTGTTAATCACAGCTTTACTGGACACATGTTCAGGCACCAGCTGAAGGATGAGGGTGTAGAACAGCCAAGGGCAAGTGAAGTTCAACAAATGGGAGAGTCAGATCCAAGTGGTCTGCAAGCAATTTAAACAATTTAAACAATACCAAATGTCCAGCAACCAAGCATCTGATTAAAGTGAATGTCCCGGTATCATTATGTAAATTCATGAATTCATGTTTTCACATGTTAAGACAAACTCACGTGATGTGCCAAAAAGGAGTTTTGTGCCTAAAAGCATTTATTTTCAATTATGACAAATACATTGTATTTCTGTTGAATAATGCAAATATAACTATGGGATTAATATTTCAACCATATTCATGTAGGCTGCAAAAGATGTTTGTGAAACTTTACAATGCACTGCCAGAACCTTTTTAGTCTCTTATGCAAGATTATGCCTGGGTTCAAGGACAAAAGGCTGATCTGTATGCGTTCTTGGTTGATTACTTTTAAAACCCCTTGCCTATATGGGAACCGAGTGGGCTATGTACAAAGTCTATGAGGATTTTAGAATCTCGAAGGCAACCGGTTAATACATTGACTACGGGAACCGGGTGAGATGTGTACAAAGTCAATGGAGATTTCAGAATCTTGTAGTGAACGGGTTAATACATTCTGTGTATAATTACAGTGAAACCTTGTTATAACGAGTATGTTTGGTCCATTGAATTTACCTCGTTATATGAGATATTTTGTTGTATCAGGGCTTGAAAACTTATTATTCCTGTGTATAATTACAGTGAAACCTTGTTATAGCGAGTATGTTAGGTCCATTGAATGACGGTACCTCGTTATATGAGATATTTTGTTGTATCAGGGCTTGAAAACTTATTATTCCTGTGTATAATTACAGTGAAACCTTGTTATAGCGAGTATGTTAGGTCCATTGAATGACGGTACCTCGTTATATGAGATATATTGTTATATCAGGGCTTGAAAAACAACAAAATACATAGAACCTGGACCTGTCAATTTACCTCGCTATAAACTATCAAGTACCTCGTTATATGTGACCTCACACCACAAAACGACCAATAAGTCGGGAAAAATGATTGTGCTAATGTTTACATGATAGTAAAGTAGAAGTCAATACCTTTAAAATGGTATATAATTTGTAAAATTTGGACTAAGCAAACCCTCTCAAAATGAGCAGCCAAAATTTGGAACATGGCTGAATCAGTTTTAAAGTTAGAGAGAAAACGGGCCGTTTCAAAGATGGGCGTCCATTCAAGCACTGTAATCTGATCATATTTATTTGATTAAAAATCATATTTGAACATGATTTCTGATGCTCAAAATTGCACAGAAGGTAGATTATGATACCCTCATCCAGGAAATACCAAAATCCTGAATTTCATATTTTAAACAAAATTTGGCTATATCAGCTAATAACAGACAAACTACCACGGCGACATAACGGTCGTTTTGTGGTGTAAGGTCACATATTATAGTTACTCTATGGTTATAACAGAGCTCGTAGTAAAGAGGTTCAACTGTACTTTTAAAATGGCTTCCTCACTGAACTTGAATCGCCTCAAATTGCCATCATATTTGTAAAATATATTATTTGATTACAAAAACTGTAAATTTTGCCAGCATCAAAATTGAATGATCACTCAGATATTGTAACACTGTCCAACTTAACACTTTGTGCGCTTTGTTCGACTTTAGTCACAGACAAGGATGCGTGCGGCGCGCGTGCGTGCGGCTCGATCTATTGCACAGCTACAAAGTTTTAAACATTTATAGTCAAACCTGTGTATACTATAGTGAACGCAAAAAGCAAGAAAATTGGCCACTATAAAAAGGTAACCTCTAGAGAGAGGTTTCATAACTCTAGGTTCCATGCTTTTTTCTGTAGTGGAACACTTGGGTGGCCACTGTTGGCAGGTTGGCTGCTATAGACAGGTGTCCACTATGACGGATTGACTTTGTGTAATGTATACATTGTGTCCATTAGATTCTGATCTAGATTTTGTTTGAATAATGTTATATTGCTTGCAACAAAATAATTTTGCTTCAGGATATCAATCACAATATGATGCATAGTTATCTTCATAGTTGCAAAAGTGTCAGATATTTGAAGTATACATATGATGACATAAATGGTACCCTGGGGTACCAAACGTATATCCGCCATTTTGTTTAATTATTTATTTATTTTTTAGGGCTGTACCAGGGTATAGCGTGCATACAATCGCACGCTGCACTGCATACACAACGCAATACGGTTGTGCTTCGAGTGGACACAAGATGGCGCTACACAACGCGGTACCCCGCGTTGTGTACCCCAGGGTACCATTTATGTCATCATATGTATACTTCAAATATCTGACACTTTTGCAACTATGAAGATAACTATGCATCATATTGTGATTGATATCCTGAACATCAGGGGTACAACGGTACCCCGGGGTACCGCGTGTGTCATCATATTATGCCGTTAAATGCAAGTTGAGTTGCATACATGTATAACACGTATGTCGGAGTTACAGTTATGAGCAGAAAAACAAAATTGGATTGTGTTTTTATAAAATACATAATAAATGTATTGTCAGAATTATCATGCACTCTCTATTATATAAAGCATGTTATTCATAAATAAAAGAATAAATATATAAATAAGTATATAAATAAACATATAAACATATCTACATAAAATATGTTTCCCAATACAGTTATGAATAGAAACTAAACAACAACTGGATTGGTTTTTATAATTGTTCATGTATTATAAATGTATGTTATTTATAAAACAATTTTAAATATTTAAACATGATAATATTTCCCGATATTTGAACATCAATCTTTCTGAAAATTTGCTGAAAAATTAATGAAAGAATTGCAATGAGAATAAAGATGTCTAGGGATCTCTCTTATCTTATCAAAAAAATGAAAACGTGTGAATATTTATTGTGTATGTGTCTGCTTCATAGCGATTTGTTCTGGTGTCAATTTACATGGGCATAGGAGCACATTTTTCTCATGGGAACTGGGGGGTGTTTCACAAAGATCCTAAGTTGAACTTAACTCTTAAGTTGGACTTACAAAGTATGGAAAGCCATTCGTTTCTTTGAAAAAATGTGTAAAAGTACTTTTAAAAAGCATAAATGTTGTTTCAAATCATTAATATTTGTTCAGTATCATGGAGATTTCATGTTCTTCATGTAAAATCTATGAAAAGTCTAAAATGCTTGAATTTTTGCTTTTGAATATACATTTATATTGGCTACAAATGGCTTACCATACATTTTAAGTCTAACTTAGGATCTTTGTGAAACACCCCCCTGAGGTCTTTTGCCTAAATAATAGTCCTTCTTGCTTGTTCACCTGACAAACAGAAAGAAAAAGGTCCTCTGCTTTTTTGTGCCCCCAAAATGATATTTTTTAAAGGTTTAGTCCCACTCTGAAAATAACACAAATTTGCATAAATATGAGACTGCTTTGCCCAAATATGACATGGATTTGCCCAAATTTGAGGTGCTTTTTGCCTGTATATGGCCATTTTCAAGAATGCCCAATTGATCCGCTATTAATTTGTATAAACCAAGAAAGATATCTAGATCTACTGATCTCTTAAAGTCATACCTGTAAAGTGTCCAAATCCACGAAAATTTCTTGGAGCTTCCTCGTTTCTCTTCTACCGTGTTGTTTAGCTTATGGTAAGAGAAGAATAAAATAGGGTTTGATTTTTTTCAAATGTCCCTTTAGTATGAAGATAATTATCATTGAAAATCATTATTTCTAAAGCGTTAATCAACGCAATTGAAAAAAAGTACAATGTCTCAGCTGAGAACGTCCGCATGCAGCACCCGTGAGAAACATTCCGGAGATTGAACTTTGAGCCGAGCGAGTTCAAATTCCATGAATTATGTACTACGTGTGTAAAAATACAAGGGTGCAAATATCTCAAACGGATCATTCATTACTGTGACAGAAGTATGGCAGACCATCAGTATTCGGTGATAAAATATGAACTCAATATTCGTTTTTTTCACTAGGTAAACAGTGTTCGTTTTCTTTCAAACTTTCACAAATCTTTCAATTGTATTTTACAATGATATTGATATAGGATTGAAGTCTCAAATGTCATTTTGTGCAATATCTGACACTTTACAGGCATCACTTTAACATTGTCAAAATCGTAAAAAAACTTACCTTATAAACAAAAGCGGTTCTTACGAACCTTATTTCATTTGTATGATGGAACAGATTAAAGTTATCCAAATTTGTCTTCTGTTTTAAACATATATGATTGAATTGTTCTGACTTGAAATTCTCCACTGAAGAATTTAAACTGTCTTCACTCATTACTCAGTCATATGATATTCATTTACCATGAATTTTTTCACACATTACTCGGTGGATATATCTGGGGGTGTATTCTGAAAATGATTTAAAGCTAAAATTGATTGTATCTACGTCATATCTACATGTACGTCACTAAAATATTACACTGTACTTAAGGATTAGCGATTTGCTAAAATATATTTTAGTGACGTAGATATGACGTAGATAAAATAAATTTTAACTTCAGAATACACCCCCTGATCTAGTAACATTGTCAAAATCGTTAAAAACTTACCTTAGAATTAAAGCGGTTCTCATGAACCTTTTTTCATTTGTATGATGGAACAAATTTAAAGGGGTAGTTTAGTTTTGGTAGAGAGGGCGCTGCACATCACAATTTTTTGTGAGATAATGAAAAACTGAGTGTCGAATTTGAGAGAACATGCAATTTTAATGGCAGAATAAACTCTATTTGGTCAAAATCGGTCCAGAAACGGCTGAAATATCAATAAATATATTTGATCTTATAATTATTTGGGGCCCAAATAATTAGATGATTTTTTCAAAAAATTTAAAAAATGCTTACACTTTTTCAAAAATTTTCAAAAGCGTTTTTTAAATAGTTGTTGATGATCTATCTACTTAATCATTATTTCAATAGAACCTCACATGCATTATTTTGTATGAAAAATGGTTGAAACCAATGCCTTTTTAGAAAGCGCCCTCTTGTGTTTTAATGGCTCTTTTTGAATGATAACAGGCTTTTTACTTAGTCATTTGTAATTTTGTATACCTTTCGAGCATGGTGGAGTAATAACTATTAGTTTATAATGTTACTGTCCAGGTTTGGTTACTAAAGTTCAGCCTTACCAAAACTGTACTACTCCTTTAAGTTTTCCAAATTTGTCTTCTGTTATAAAGATATATGATTTAATTGTTCTGACTTGAAATTCTCTACTGAAGAATTTAAACTGTCTACAAAGTCAGTGCAATGAGTTGGCAAATATCATTTTTCATCTTCACTCATTACTCAGTGATATGATTATGATATTCATTTACCATGAATTTTTCACACATTACTCGGTGGACATATCAGATTACAGAACTAAACATTGCATTTTTGCACAAAATCCCCTTGCCCTAATCTTACAGTGTGCATGTTTGACCTTTACTGAAACAATAATGCCTCGATAATCCCTTGATGCTGGAGCAAATTTGTCATTATTTTCGGAGCATAGTCGGATTGATGGGGGCGGGGGGGGGGGGGGGGGGGGGGGCGAGGGCACACCGTTACATATGTAGCTACGCCTCTGACTTTTTGTGTATGCGTTGCTATTTATTTTGTTACTAAGGGAGTGGGTGGGGGGGGGGGGGTGCATGGGCATGGGAGCAGAGTGTTTCTATAAACATGCTCTGCACAGAAAGGCGACCTCAATAATTTGTTTAAATAAAAAACATTTATGCTTTACAAGAATCACTTGGGTTCAGATTATTTACATTTATTTCATTGTTTCTATCCGGTTATCCTTGATCAATTAATTTGGGGCTTACAAATTTAAATGTATTCGCCCTCTACGTCGAACTGCTATATAGTATCCGTTTCCGGTGTCTACGTACGAACTTCACATCTTCTTCAGATCGATGGTAGATTTTTAGTTTTTCGCCGAAAAAATTCACTTTAAAAATAAAAACTACAGTCAAACGTGGATATATTCATCAACATCTCGTCTGGGTGTCACTGTTCGGTCTACAAACAATCACGATGACGAATGCAATGAAGGGTAAGAGTAAAAAACTTATTCAGAAGAACAGCAGTGGAGTTAACTGTGATCAGCGCCGTACGTAGTACGGCTACGTACGGCGCCTGGTTAGGTTACAGTGGAGTGAGTGTGACTGTGAGTTGTAAACTTTTGCCTGGCCTGCGCCAGTGCACAGCCACAGGGGCGGTTATTCTGTGCAGATCTGAGGGTGCATTAGATCGACAAATCTATCGCTTTCATGGCCGCCTTTTTGACATTATTATTGTCATGTTCACTGTCGGCATTAGCTAGAATGCCGACAGTGAACATGACAATAATAATGTCAAAAAGGCCATGAAAGCGATAGATTTGTCGATCTAACTGGGTGCTAACTCAGGTGAGCGCTACGCTACAGCGTAGCGCTCAGGGTCGGGCTCATAGTGCCCCCGATTTTTTGCGGTAATGTGCACAATAAGTGTGCTTAAAATTATAGATATGATACGGTACTTACCACCGTGTAGATGATACATATGTTATGCAACTATGGGGTGGATCAGAATGATGATTTTTCGCTCCATTTCGCATCAAAATGAGTGATTTATGCACATCATCGACTTCTATCTGTGTTGTATCGCGACTTCTGAACGATCGATTACCGTACGACCACTAACGCGCGAGTCAGATCTGCCATCTATTCGGCGGGCGCGGTACATGAATGGAGACCGTACCCGCGCGTTCGCCTGATCATCGCTCGTTCCTAAGTCGCGATACAACACAGATAGAAGTGGAGGAGGTGCATAAATCACTCATTTTGATGCGGAATGGAGCGAAAAATCATCATTCTGATCCACCCCATAGTTGCATAACATATGTATCATCTACACGGTGGTAAGTACCGTATCATATCTATAATTTTAAGCACACTTATTGTGCACATTACCGCAAAAAATCGGGGGCACTATGAGCCCGACCCTGAGCGGCGTAGCGCTCACCTGAGTTAACTGGGTGCATGCACTGCGCAGCTTGAACTGGAAGTGGAAGTGCTGAGTAGATTAGTAGATTCTTCTACTTTCTTCTTCTTCTTCTTCTTGATACTGCAAACAAACTCTGCATGATGCGGATATACAGTTGCAGGCACTTGATGGGTTTAGGTGTGCGCACCTAATTGGGGAGCCCGTGATTTCCACCATCGTGGTAATCAACTCGGTCACATTCTTATCAGTTTCTGACAGTTTTATCACTACTGTCAACAATCCCACGCTGTGTTAACTGCCCCTCGACTCTCGAGGACGAGGCCCAGTGCTATCACAGAGAGAGGGGCTAGTGATAAGAAAGTGCCAACCCTGATAAAAATCTACTGGATGCAGGCTTGAGAGCTCAGATATCACACCGCAGTTCAGGCCCTCAAAGTGAGGTTTTCACCTAACAGCAAAATCTCGTCATGAGGCCCAGCACCTTATTTGCCTTTGATGCAGTTGTGTTTATGTGGTCTGCCCAGTTCAGTTTTGAGTTAAGCTCTACCCCAAGGTATGAGTGTTTCGCTATTGAGTGAAGGGATGTTCCATTCATAGAGTATTGGGTTTCTATAGCTCTCCGTTTGTGCATTATGTGCATGACATGACACTTATCATTCAATGTTAAATTTCATTTGCCACTTGGCCTCCCAGTCGCACAAACTGTTAATGTCCTGTTGTAGTGTCGCACTGTCAGCATCGGATTTGATCTCTCGGTATATAATGCAGTCGTCCGCGAACAGTCGCACTTGGGAGTCGACTCCCTTCAGTAAATCATTAATGTATAAAATAAATAGTAGTGGACCCAAAACAGTACCCTGTGGAACTCCTGATTGTACGTCCACATGTTCGGATATAGCCCCTTCCAGTACGACAGATTGCGTTCTTGTCAAAAAATTATTTATCCAGGTGTGTATAGATCCTGTTATCCCTGCTTGGTTCAGCTTCAAAAGAAGCCTCTGGTGGGGGACTGTATCAAATGTGATGACGACGTTTGCTTGTCCTTGACAATCTAAGATTTCGGCAAGTTGTGTTTCGCATGATCTCCCTTTCCTGAAGCCATGTTGTTCTCCATTGAGGACGAAATATGGACGTTATACTTTTTTAGGCTCAGCCGTAGATCTAGATCGAGGTTTCTTATTTAGTAGAATATATTTCTTCTTCCAAGAGAAAAGTGCATTCTTATGATAATGTCTGAACATTATTAAAATTTAAATAAGGATTCGACTCATCTCACATGAATTTATCTTGGTTGGACTTAACCTACAGCACGGCGCCTGACATACTCGCATTCAAAATCCTTGAATGTCACTGGTAGGATGATACAAAACCCCCAAAATGAACAAATGATAATGGGTTTGAACTTACCTAATTTCAAATTTGTGGACTGCTAGTTGATAGCTCCTTCAAAATACTGTACATGATTCAATTAATAAATACCCAAATTTCGCAAAATAATCCTGAATTTGGATGGACCAGAAAAAACGATACAATCCGCGACCACGACAGTGTTGGAGTCATATATTATGCATACAGAATTGACCTTTCTATCTAGGGGCCATCTACAAAGTATGTACGCAATTTTTTGTTCGAAATTGACCTCCCCTCCCCCCCTGTACGCACTTTTTTTTGCATGTGGTTGAATGCAGCGTACGCATCAGCGTGAACCCCCTCTTGTGCGTACATAATTTGTAGATGGCCCCCTAGCGCACGAGTGATCAGCTTTCTGGGTCATCATTGCAGCAATCAGTTTGGAATATACATTAATACACGCATCAACTCCAGAAATCATCAATTTTGGGTAAGTTATCCTTCTTTTAAGCAAATTATATTCAATGTGCCAATAGTTCATTAACTAAAGGTATAGTTTAGAGCAAAAAAAAAAAAAATCAAACAATTTTGTTGGTAAAGGCGACTTTCAAAGTTTTGATCTTGTCGCACATCACCAACAAGCTTTTAAAGCACGAAGCGTTACAGCGGTGTGCTGTTGCACACCCGCTGATTACAGTTAGGTTGGACTCAGTCTTTCGAATTGGATTTGTAGCAAATCAAGTTTCTAAATAAATTTCTTCAATTACAATTTACATCTCAACTATTTTTTTTCTTAGAAATATTTTCCATCTTAGAAAAAATACAATCGATGCAATATGGATTCTTTAGACTGCATGTTTCCCTTTAACTTCCAGAACATTATTCGACTCGTCTCATGATTTGTAAGACTAAGACTAGAGCAACACAAACAGTTTGTAATCTATTTTCTTGAATTTCATCTCATCCCTTCTCATTGATTTTATTAATTTTCTTTACCTTTCCTATTATTAGACTGGACATGAGATGACCAGTCAATGAGATATATATGGACTGGCTAGACGGCATGTTCTCCCTGGCTTCTAGAACCTGGTTCGACTCATCTCACAGGAATTACTAGATATAATCAACACAAAAAGGTTTCAATTTCTTTAATTTCATTGTTGATTTCTTGTTTGATAGAAATAATTTTTTTAATCTTTCCTTTATTCTAGACTGGACATCAGATTACCAGTCAATGATAAAGACCAGCTTGACTTCATGTTCCCCCTGGCTTTCAGAACCTGAATCGACTTATCTCACATAAATTAATCTAGTAGTAGGGGGATAACCCTTCTTGTCGTTTAATTGTAATAATTTTCTTTACCTTTCCTTTTTTCTAGACTGGATGTCGGACGACCAGTCGTTGAGATATGGACCAGCTAGACTGCATATTCCCCCTGGCTTCCAGAAAGTGAATCGACTTATCTCACACAAATTAATCTAGTAGTAGGGGGACAACCCTTCTTGTCGTTTAATTGTAATAATTTTCTTTACCCCTCCTTTTTTCTAGACTGGATGTCGGACGACCAGTCGATGAGATATGGACCAGCTAGACTGCATATACCCCCTGGCTTCCAGAACGTGAATCGACTTATCTCACACAAATCAATCTGGTACTAGTAGTAGAGGGACATAAGTTCTTAATCAACCCTAATTCTTGATGTTTAAAAAAATTGTCTTTCCCTTTCGTTTTTTTTAGACTGGATGTCGGACGACCAGTCGATGAGATTTGGACCAGTTAGGCTTTCTGTTCCACCTGGCTTCCAAAACCTGGTTCGACTCATCTCACATGAAGTTATGAGAGAGCAACCCAAGGACAACATTAAATTCATCGCAGCCTTTCTGCAAGATGTGCTGGCCATCAGAGAAAGTATGTCATTCTAATTATCCTACCTTATTTACTTGTTTTATTGACCATGTTTAAATTGAAAATATTGTTCTGTTTTTGCTTGTTTTGAGTAAAGGTTTTGTGTTTGTTTGAATGTTTATTAAAATGACTTTACCGTCAGTGTGTTAAATTTGTTGTTAGATCGTCAATGTAATGAACTATTTCTTTTAGAGCTATATTTGTTCCTAAATTGTCAATGTAAAGACAATGTCGTTTTTGTGCTAATTTTGATGATGCTTTGTAATCTTGAACATGCAGGTAGGCTACAGGTGATGATCCGGAGCTCCAGGGAAAGCTGATAGGGCGAGTACAGTCCTACGATACGCTCAGATAACAAAAGAGAATATTTCAGTTAGTCATTAAATTGTCGATGTTAACCTGTTGACTACGGGAACCAGGTGGGTTGTGTACAAATTCTATAGAGGTTCCAGAATCTCGAATGGAACGGGTTAAGACTATTTCTTTGGTGTTATATCTGTTAATAAAATAAATTGACAAGTTGTAAAGACTATTTTTTTTGGTGCTAATAATGATGTTTCTTTGTAATCTTTGACTTATAGGTACAGGTGATGATCCGGTGCTACAGGGGGAGCTGATAGGGCGAGTACAGGCCCAGTATGCACAGATCAAGCAAGACAGAGGGGGCCCCGAACCACCAGTGACGTATCCTCCTGTGGACAGAGCCGCCGATCAAGGGGACTGCGTTCCCGTTGTGGACAAAGATGGTAAGGATAAGGATAATTCACTTCTGTGCGTGTATGAGTGTGCGAGTGTGTTCCTGTAAGGACCTTCAATCAGGGATACACACCGGTAAACACAGAATGGCTAGATGCAGGGTAGAAAATACACGGGGCTGAGTGCGACTTTGCCCCCTAATTTTTCAAATAGCCCCCTGAAATCAGTAGGTAGCCCCTAAAATTAGGTATTATGTGTAATATTTTGTGAAATCCATCAGATTAAAAAAGTAGCCTGCTAAAATAAAAAAATAATTCTTTCCTTGGGTCTATGGACAGAGCTGCGCTTTGGGGGACTGTATCTCGGTTGTGGACAAAGATGATGATATGTCAAGGGGAACTTACTTGTTTTTTTTTATAAGGATGTGTGTTTGGATACAAAATTAAACCATCCTTTACAGAGTTTGATTTTTCAAGTGTACTTTTCAAACTGGTCATTTAATTAAAGATGAATTACAGTTTTGGGAAAGTTACAGAAAACATTTATATTGGCCAAAATAATTGATCAATATTGTTGAATAAGTAGCTAAAAAGGGCTTGTGCGGTAAAATCCGAACCCAAGCATCGTTACATGCAGAAATATCGGGAACAAATCCAATGGCTGCCCGTGAAGTCTATAAATCCACCGCCCGTTCGCATCTGTCCGCGCTGCTAGCGCTGGGCTGGCGATATCGACAAGCCAGCATATGGGCCGCATACCGGAAAGCATATGCAGACCACGTGGACTTTTGCACGTAGCGTATGCGTAATTCCGTGTTGGCGATCGATTTACTGTAAATCAGTTTTATAATTTTGCAAATATATCCATTAGTAGGCGGTTTCCTGGCCAAATTTGTAATCGCATATTAGTAAAATTATATTCTTTCACATGGTTAGTAATAAGAGCGTACATTTCATTTGTTTGTGTGTGGGGCGTTTCCCACTACTGTCATTTCCCTTTAATTTATAGCTTTAAATATGAAAATCTGTTCATATCTTCTGAAGATTACATGGATATTAACCTAGGTACAGCTAAACCTGTCTTAGTGGCCACCTGCCTGTAGTAGCCACCAAATGCGATCCCCCACAGAGCAAAATCAACGCTATAGAACTGTCTATAGAGGTCACCTGTCTACAGTGGCCATATTTCTTGTTTCCCTTTGATGGTGTCAATACTCAGGTTTTGTTATTATCTCTTTTATTCCCTGAATTCATTCATCAAATCTTCCTCTGTTTTAATATCATTTTCAAATACGTTTTCAGTTTTACTTTTGTGTATAATTACCATCCCCTAGTGCCAGTCGAGACGATAATGGAGGATAGTTTGGCGGTAATGGTGGACATGGAGGAGATGGAGACACAATCTGAGGTACCGGCTGAAACAGGTGCAGAACCGGCACCACAGGTCGTTGATTCCGAGGTATTGGCTGAAACAGGTGCAGAACCGGCACCACAGGTCGTTGATTCCGAGGTACCGGCTGAAACAGGTGCAGAACCGGCACCACAGGTCGTTGATTCCGAGGTACCGGCTGAAACAGTTGCAGAAACGGCACCACAGGTCGTCGAATCAGAGGTACCGGCTGAAACAGGTGCAGAACCGGCACCACAGGTCATCGAATCCGAGGTACCGGCTGAAACAGGTGCAGAACCGGCACCACAGGTCGTTGACTCCGAGGTACCGGCTGAAACAGTGGCAGAACCGGCACCACAGGTCGTCGAATCAGAGGTACCGGCTGAAACAGGTGCAGAACCGGCACCACAGGTCATTGAATCCGAGGTACCGGCTGAAACAGTTGCAGAACCGGCACCACAGGTCGTCGAATCCAAGGTACCGGCTGAAACAGGTGCAGAACCGGCACCACAGGTCGTTGATTCCGAGGTACCGGCTGAAACAGTGGCAGAAACGGCACCACAGGTCGTCGAATCAGAGGTACCGGCTGAAACAGGTGCAGAACCGGCACCACAGGTCATCGAATCCGAGGTACCGGCTGAAACAGGTGCAGAACCGGCACCACAGGTCGTTGATTCCGAGGTACCGGCTGAAACAGTGGCAGAACCGGCACCACAGGTCGTCGAATCAGAGGTACCGGCTGAAACAGGTGCAGAACCGGCACCACAGGTCATCGAATCCGAGGTACCGGCTGAAACAGTTGCAGAACCGGCACCACAGGTCGTCGAATCCAAGGTACCGGCTGAAACAGGTGCAGAACCGGCACCACAGGTCCTCGAATCAGAGGTACCAGCTGAAACAGGTGCAGAACCGGCACCACAGGTCCTCGAATCAGAGGTACCGGCTCAAACAGGTGCAGAACCGGCTGAACCCATGGATGAAGGTATTACGGAACCAGCTGAAACGTCAAAGGCACCGCCGGATACAGAAGAGAACCCAACTGATGAACAGGAATCTACTGTATAGATCGCAGCGATTACTATTTAGTTACATCAATGCTCCATATTAATACTGGCTCGCTTGGCCCAGGAACAATGTAATGTTTTTTTCTTCTTCAGACCAGCAAAACATTTTGAATGCAATTTTGGTGGCCTGATGAGCAAGCTAGCTTCTAGATTTTCATCTGACAGTGGCATAAGAAGCAATCTTGCATTCCTTTTATTTGTCCATATCAAGCCTCATCTATATAGTAATCTAAATTTTCTCATTAAAGAGAAGGAGGATATCAACAATAAAATTAACCGTTTGAGCCAACTAGTAAATATTTGTATAGGGCAACCATAAATCGAAAGGAAAACAATTTACTGGCTGCACAGGGCAACCAACAAAAGGCTAGGAATAGAGCCCTGTTTGTTCATACATCACTTACCATACCTAGTCAAAACCCTAAAATTGTCTTGTTCTGATCAGATGTACATGTAAATAATATACAGTAAGTGAGGAGGTTTGAACCACCTGACATGTTCTTGGTGGTCTTTGCTATTATGTCATAGTGCTTCCATCACAGCTTGCCACGTAACTTGCCAAGGAAAAAGTTCTGCAGGGAACATTTGGGAACATGAAATGTTCCAAGTTCAAGAATCAAGAACTACACTTTAGCTATGCATTATTCTTCTGCATCATTTTGTAAATCGACCAATGTAAATATTTTCTAAAGAATATATTGTGGAAAAGTTGCATTAATTGGATGCTTTGTTTACATTTTTTGTAGAAAGTTTAAGAGATGTGAAAATAAAAACAATAATAGTTTTTTTTTTATATACTGAAAGGTCTGTGAGAAAACATAACTGATCCTCATACAAATCTGTCCAACTTAAAGGGGACCACCAGGCAAAGGACAACACATTATTATATGTTTTGGTACCGTTTTGTGATATCAAATAGATACCCACCATTTTGCAAAGGGTTGTGTAATTCATAAACAAAGCAATTAATTTCCACCACTTACGGAACCACTGCTATTTCCTGGTTCCATACGGGCCAAGCATTTGCGAGTGCGCCAATACTAATCACGCGTACTTCAATAGAATCCCGGATGATTTGTTCGCTCTGCACAGAGCGCTCGTGCTCTGCAAACATATAGTCTACGCAATTCAGACCGCATTAACGCATGGTTGAGAATGGTGATGCGTTTTCCAATTAAATTTTTTTTTTCTGAAAACATATTTTTGTGAACTTGTTGAAGGAATGGAATACTAAAGATGTTATCTTTCTATAATACGAATATTATTTTTGGGTGGTGGTACCCTTTAAGAGACTTTTTTTTTTACAGAGAACTAATTAAACTTAATGCAGCATCGGCTCTTCACTTAATGTGCCTTCTTTAAAAGGCTTTCCTGTACATATATACTTCCAATATATCGGTATTCATTAGTCTAGGCCTATATATAGCTATAAGCATTTTCAGTTTTCAACCCTCAATTGTCACATTTCTCATATAAAAAGATGCACTATATGCAAAAAAACAAAAACAAAAATACAAGTATTTAATGAATTGTATGATCTGTAGACATGACTTTTTATACCAAATTTCTATTCATTGTACTGTAGATGAATGTAAGAATTTATTTATTCACATAAACTTGCCTAAAAGAACTGGGACAAGGTCAAAGCTGCAATTAAATTTTACACTCAATCAATACAATTGGAATACCATGCCACGTTTATATAAATGTCCACCTTCTATTTCTATACAATATGTTATATTTATTTAATTCCTTCAGTTACTTTAAAAATGTGCATTCAATGTAATTAAAATTGTGTGTGAAAACTATTTCATTGATTGATTACATTTTAAACTGTATTTTGTTTCTTTGTCATGGTACAGAGAATGAGATGTAAGGCCGTAAATATGCTTTCTTGTTCAATCCTTTTCACTTGTGAAACTATATGAAATGCATACATATTGTACATATTGTTCTATTCAATGTTACCATTATTTGATTCCAGCTAATTAAACAGAACATACATTTTAAATATTGCCTTGTGAAGTAATTTCTCCTTCTGTATTGGTCATGTACTAGTAATTAAGAATCATAATCAAGTCCATTTTCTCTACACATGTCAGAGCTGCCAACCACATTTTTTCCGTAATTGTTACATTTTTTCAATGTAATTACGGCAGTACGATTTTTGAAGTTAACTATTTTGTTTTTTTAAACGTTTGAACGTTTAGAGACAATTAAAACACTGTAATATATATGTAATATATGCACGTTATGAGCACCAGCGCTGACCCTGTTCAAATATACAATCTTCAAATCGATCGTCCAAACATCAGTATGTATCAAGTTATGAAGATCGCCCCACTCGCGATGTGCAATTATTGTGCTTTTCTGTTAAAAATAAGGTAATTTTTTTTGATAATTCATCAAATTCTGTTTTTTCCCTGAAAATTCTGTTTTTTGGGCCATTTCATTCTGTTTTTTTTTTTTAATGTTGGCAACTCTGATATGTTAGCATATTGCGAGGGAGCTAAATTGCATTTTAGGGCATGATATTGTGCGATTTTGGTGCATATCCTGAAACATAAATTGTACTTGATATGTATATATTATATGTAAGCTCTGGAATCAAACAATATATACTGTATATGAAAAAGTATAAAACGTTGCTCTGCGGCGGTGTAGGGTCAAAATCACTACCTCGGCACAATTGGTGAAATATTGTGTCGCCAGTGATCCTGCTCTCCGAGTGAAGAGATTTAACTTTACACCATCAAAATTGTCCTTTTATTTGATCTTTTTTTTTTGCTATTTTGAACCCCCGTAAGTGATTTTTTTCACTTTTTTCACTTTCGTCCACGAGCCGCAAAGCGGCGAATTTTTTAAAGCTATTTTGAACCCCCATAAGTGATTTTTTTTTCACTTTTTTTTCTCACTTTTTTCACTGATACATTTTCACTTGGCAGCCCAAGGGGGGGGGGGGGGGGGGTTTAAACCCCCTAAACCCCCCCCCTACCCCCCGTAGATCCGCCACTGGAGTACACAGAAGCAGAACAAGTGCGGGTTAATGACAGCAGGACAAGGTTCCATAAAATGTAATAAAAGTTTAGATGATCCCACTTCATTTGAAATGTTGATACCCATTGGAAATGTGTCGCCAAATCTACTGAAACATATGTTCCCGTTATTATACTAAATAATAGGACGCTTAGATGCTGACATCTGTACAATTATCTTGTTTTTCTAACAAAGAGAATATTGTATACAAGTAAAAACATGTTCGAACATCAAGACACAAAACAAATGTGATGGGAACATATGAAACATACAGAATAAAAAGGTAGATTTAAGAGGTGATCCCCTGGACATTTTTAACCCATTGAAAACCTATTTTTTCACAATTTTTTTGCTATTTTTTTTTCTATTTTCCACTAAATAGATGATTTTTTGACTATTAAAAAAAAAAAAGTATAAAAATAGCATGTTTTTCACTATTTTTCAAACTTTAAAATCACATCAACAATTTTTTGGCTATTTTTTTTTCACTCTGAATTCCACATCAACTATTTTTGGGCTATTTTTGTCTACTTTGTTAGAACAATCAACTATTTATTTCCTATTTTCCCCTTTGTAATTAAAAAAATGTACACACACACAAACACACATACAAAAAAACACGCACATACGCACATACACACATACAAACACACACACGTACACATACCTTTCGAGCATGGTGGTCTTATAACTATTAGTTTGTAATGTTATTGTGCAGGTTTTGGTCACTAAAGCTCAGCCTAGTACCAAAGCTGTATTACCCCTTTAAAATATAGTTATACTATGCTGACTCATGAACATTCCGCCGATTCCTTGCAGGTAACCTTCTTCGACATCAAAATCTCCTCTAACCGAGCATAGAGAGGTTCGCACAGCTTTCGGTAACCCTTCGTTGTGAAGTGCAGGAAATCGCGCATGTCTGTTTGGTCTATGTGACCGTCTGAGTCCACAAAACTTGCCGGTGTGTCAAGCAGCTCGCAGTCTCCCAACTTTGGAAGAGATGACGCCAGCGCACTGTTGGTTTTCGTATCCTTCTCGCGAAACATGTTGGGACCGCGACCTTTCGGGGGAATCGCCTGTAAAAAATCATTTAAAAAGAGGAAAGGTTGTGTTAATATAGCTAAGGCTCGGATGATGACAAGGGCCCCGTTGCAGAAAGAGATACAATCGATTGTAAGTTTGATCATGTTTTCTAAATGCACAAAAAAAAAATTACAATTTGGTGAGAAAATTGGAAAATGTCGATTATGAGGCCTACAGGCTTGGTAAATTCCTCATTGTAGATGATTTAGCTTTTTTATAACTTGTAGACTGCCAGTTTTCAGTAGGGGTGGGGCTGCAGTATGCCTGTGTATCACAGAATTACTCAAACATGTCCTGTATAGAAACTCACCATTACAATTATATGGGCTTGAGGCTGCTTCTTGAAGATGACCTTGACGATGGCTTCAATCCCGATGACGACCTCCTCTGCCGTGTGGCCTATATTATTGGTCCCTACCAGTAGCACTACGACCTATAGGAGGATAGCAATGGCACACAAAATCAGAGGGGCTTTCTCAAAGAGTTTACATTTAAATTAAAGGGGTAGTTCAGTTTTGGTATAGAGGGCGCTTCAAGAAATAATTTTTTCTGAGAGATAATGAAAAACTGAGTCTCAAATTTTAAAGAGCATCAACTTTTATGACAGAATACACTTTATTTGATCAAAGTCGGTTCATAAACAGCTGAAATATCAATAAATATATCCAATCAAAATAATTAAACCTGGGGTCCCAGGTTTACTCAATGATTTTTGAAAATAAAATAAAATGCCAACACTTTAAAAAAAAAAATTACAAAAGAGGTTTAAAATAGCTGCTGATGATCTCTCTATTTAATCGCTTCAACAAAAAATCACATGAACAATTTGTTATAAAAAATTGTTAAAACCAACGCGTTTTTAGAGAGTGCTCTCTAGTGTTTGAACAGCTCTTTTGAATGATAACAGGCTTTTTAATAATAGTCGTTTGTAATGTTTGTTATACCTTTTGAACAGGGTGGAGTTGTAACTATATTAGTTTGTAATGTTGTAGTGCAGGTTTTGGTTACTAAAATCAGTTTGACCAAAACTGTACTATACTTAAAGTTATGAAAAACAAAAATTATTGGATGCTGCGTAGAAAATTGATTTTGAAATGTACATGTTTTACCTTTGGCCGAATGTTTTCTAGCTCCCCATTCTCCAGTCTCCACAGGACGTGCTGCGTACATTCCCCTGGTATACCAAAGTTCAGGCAATGGAACCCCGCTATGGTCTTCCTCCAGACCTCTGATTGGCCGAGCTGCTCGATCAAGGAATCTCCGACAAACAGGACATCCGCCTCGCGCTCTCGCGTCAAAGTCAGAAAGTATTCATGCTGAGAACAGGATCATTAGAAATATAAATTGGACTATAGAAAAAATGGAAAAAACAATAGAAAACAAAACATAAGGGGACATTTTTTGAAAAAACAAAGAAATACATAAGGTGTGCCCCCCAATAATTTTGTGTGCCCCCCCCCCCCCCCCAATCAATCCGACCACGCTACGCCACTGCTATGAATGATCATGGTTCATGTTTTGCACATGAATGTTCAGACCATTTAATGTAATAAGACTGTATCTCTCCAGCCTTCTGACTGTCCGAGCTACTGGATCAAGGAATACCCCTCCCCCCCGCCCCCCCCCCCAAAAATAAATGTCCACTATTCATCGCTCTCTGAGATTTAAGCCAGTGGCTTTGGGCAATGATCGGTCTTGTTGACGACCCCCCCCCCCCCCCCCCCCCCCCCCCCCCCATTCCGCTTACACAGCTCAACCAGTGGTTTTGGCCACGATCGGTCTCGTTTTGATAAATTAGTTGAGCAATTTTTAAAAATTTGTAGCAATAATAATTATTACCAAATAATTCTTTGTACATTGTTTGGTAGGACTTTTTGTATCATACTAAAAATACAACTACTGGGCTTTCATTTACTTCAGCTACCTTTATTTATGAACATTGCGTAAAACGCAGCAATCAATTAAAAAAGAATTGTAAATTGGCTCAACTCTCCTGCGGTATACGAGGAGAGTTAATTGTTCCATGTCATTGGGAGAAACCAGTGTTCCTCGAAAGTTGACAAAGTGGATATATAGCGCCTTTTGGAAGAAAGCTCTTAAATTCCTGAAGATAGAGATATACAAAATTAGTGCATGGTAAAGCAGACATATACAAATATCTATAGAAAATCGCAAAGTATGAAAATACAGGAATGCCTTACTTTTGTGAATGAACTCTTTCAGCCGTCGGACTAGTAATAGAAAAAATGCACAATGAAGTTCAAGTTGCATTTATAATTACGTACTCTCTTTTATCCATGCTCTGTCAAACGCGCAATGAATGAGATTTAGGAATCGTATTTCGTGTATTTGCTATGCCTCATGCATAAAAGAGATATTTAGCATGGCGCAATACAAACAATTTCATTTTGTACACCAGTACTCGGAGGCAGTATTGAAAGATAACATTTATACAACATACGAATAACAAAACGCCTACTTATTATACGTATGATATCATTTTGGTATACTTCAGACATGACAGAAAACAAGAATCATCTAGGGATAAATATGAGGTATGAGAGAACTGCTAGGATTACAATTGGATTTTGAGAATTTGAACAATAATATATAGATCAATTCAAACAATACCACAATACGGTTAAAAAAGCGACAATTTGCGTCAGCTTTTACAACGAATTACTGTATAACGTGTATGAGGTTTATGACCGTTCATCAACGCTCTTGAGCTGAATGATTATCAATGATAGATATCGTCATACTAAAACAAAAAGGGCATTTAAAAAAACCTAACCATATTTTATTATTCTCTTACCATAAGCCAAACAACATGGTAGAAGAGAAATGTGGGCTCCAGGTAATTTTCGTGGAGTTAGACACTTTACTGGTTTCACTTTAAGCTTGATAATCTAAAAACTGAAACAAATAGTTTTCTCGGTATTACACTTCATATTTGAATTGCGGAAAATGAACATGAATCATGAAATTATGATGCAATTATGATATAATTACCAGGCTCATCCAGCGTCCGTTAACTTCAACTCCTGTAGTTACGACTGGAACCGGTCTGGCCGCAGAAGTGCTCATCCTTAAATCCTCTCGAGTCTTGATTCAGTTGATTATTATACAAATTCCAAATTGGCATGACAATTTCAAATTTGTCGAATTGAAGTGTTCTTTTATTTTTTACAGATTTAAACAGAATGGATTGAAGTTAATTTACACACCCCTGCAAAGTGTAGCCGTTTTTGTGCGGTTGCTGAGGCCGCCCGCCGTGGCTATATAAAAATCATAGATATCTTCATAATCATCAACATCGTGCACTCACTCGGTCACTCGATAATTATACATAAACGTAACTCACCTAAAAACCGGCTCCTCCGGAGCTCCCGTCTTAACTCGCCCGTCCTCTCGCTCGGCGGACATTAACTTTCACTTCAAACTGTTGGAATCCCCGAGATTCCCAATTCCGACATCCTCTTCGGCTCCGCGTGGAGCCATGCTTCTCTCTCGTGTGCCCGACAAACACACAGTTTACGGTACAAACAAGACACACAACGTGAAACACATAACACTTAGGTCCTATCCGAAAACCTACTCAAATGGCTTCCCAAAGCCTTCACCCTTTTACCCGTTCGTTCCCCGTCAATCCGTCTGGAATCCCCGATCCCACACATGCCCAGCCCCAAACCCGTGCCGGAGCGCTACGGCGCCACACCTGCGGCGCACGTCCGCTCCCTCCGCACATCTCGGATCGACTGGCAACGAAACATGGCGTCTTTTCCCGAGGTGCATCTAGTTCGTGCTTGCGAGCCCAACCAGTTTGAATCGCCCGCGCTTGCGTCCTGTATTCCCAATACATGACGCCCGCACGGGGGGGACAAAGGTCGGAATCGCCGCTCGAGAGCACCCATTGTCTACCGCCGCTGCGGATATACGGTCGGGTAGACGCGAGAAAACCGCCGGTCAAGCGCCATTTAACAGGCATAATACCCGTAAAATCAGTGACGGCTACATTCCCCCTCGTTTAATAGAGCTGAGTTCCAGCATGGAAATCAGCTCAAACGGAAGGACTAGCCGCACTGATCTTACGGTATCCATGCCAGCAATTGATTTCCCGAACCCTCAATTGCTGCCAGGAACTGCCGAACCTGAAAGGGCCGTGCGAGTGCTGAATTGAACACTCGTTAAGGCCACGACCTAGTTAGTTACTCAATGTGATGAGAGGACCGCAATTTCCGAAGAGCAATTGCGTGAAAACTCATCAACGGGCTCACCTTTTAAAGGAACCCCTACGAGCCAGGAGTTGTCGTAGTTGACAATATCCTGGAAGGAGTAAAGGCTCCTGTAAGGATTCGGGAGGACTTCTTAAAGGTACATGTTTTTGTAACCTGAAGATCCTGCCGCTCCGTTTTGCTAATATATTTAGATAGGGATCGGGTCCCCTATCAACGAGGTCTCGGTCTCTTAGGGGCATAGAGGGGTCCGCACACCTCTGGCTCCTGAAAAGACCACCTGCAAAAACACTTAAAAAACAATATGGAGACATGACAGGAAGGCGTGTTGAATTCCAGTGAATTTATTCTGGAATCCAAAACAAATCAACAGAAATTCTTCCCGTCAATCTCTAAAAATTCAAGTGAGGAAAGAAAAGGCAAAACAAATCCTTCCTTTCCACACCGGAAACCAATTACACGTAGAACGTTTCAGCCTATCACTTATCCTACTGCTTAGCCAAGATTCTCCAGAATAATCAAAGTATTCCTGTAGCGAGACTTAAGCGAGCAATAGACCAAACAAACATAATCCAAAGTAGAACGACCAGCATCCTTAATCATCATAACTACTACTCCTCAATTTGTATTTGTCGAATAATACAAATGAGAAGCACTCATTAATAATAAATTCTAAATAATCGGCAGACTGCCGGGACTATACACGCTCAATCGTGGCCAAAGGAGGGTTTCTTCACTGAAGCCTGGTTGCCATTGAGGACAACCCGAGTCCTGTGCCTACAGCCGGTTGAGGAGCCTGTACACCCCAGCAACTGCGTGTGTTCTTCAGAGCGCAGACAAACTCGAATACTCTGGCGGAAACCCGTCATTCGGGGACAGTATTTTTATCCCCGATGAAACGGCCAGTTCGGGGACAGTATTTTTATCCCCGATAAAACGACCAGTTCGGGGACAGTATTTGTATCCCCGATGAAACGGCCAGTTGATGCACCGAAGTTGTCCGCTCCATTAATACAAAATAATTTAAAAGGAACACAACAATTTAAAAAATGGCTTAACCGTCCATTCCCCCTCCTCAAAGAAAAACTCTTTGCCGAGTGAGAATTTCAGGCAGCCCAGGTTCCTTTTAAATTCCGAACCTGATCTGCTTACAGGGGTGTGTAACTTAATTCTGCCTTAAATCTTTTTACACCAAACATCACCCCTGTATTCCAAAATATCACTAGAGAGTTTACCCGAAATATTGACTCTCTGTGTAAATAAATTTAACACAAACGGCGCGATTGGGATAAGAAATATTTTCCTTCCTTATCCAATTATTTTCAAATACCAAAATATATATCGACTAATACCATAAGAAAGGACTTATTTATTGCCTCTCCTACTAACAAATTTCTATCAAAACAAAGTGAACACTATCTTAAAGTTCACTTACAAAATTAATCCCCTTTTAAAGAAGACCTTTTTCCCTAAACATTTCCACAAAATGAGAAATGCCTCCCCATAAATCAATTTAAACAAATGTCCCAACAATTCTTTATACCCCAAATTAAGTCCATTAATGAAGGGGGAACATTTGTCTTCTCAACACCAAATTAATATCAGGAGGAATTTGTCTCCAGAATCAACAAATGTCATCCATCGTCAAAGGGAGTTATTGACCATTATTAATCAAATATTTAACAAAAAGTCATCCCGACTTATGAAAGAATTTTATGTTTAAAACAAATCAAACCAAAGGGAGAATCATATCCCGACATCAGACATAAAATCTCCCGAATGTCGCACTCATTGAAAGGAATACAATAAAGTTCATCCGGAGCAATAAACCGAGGAATCTTCTCCAGGAAGCTATTCACAGTGTATATTTTTCTTTTATTAAATATACAAATATGTGCACCTTTGCCGTCAATGCGATGGCAGTGTCAAAAATAAGAAGTCACTGCATTTTCAAACTAAAGACTCCACTGGCAACCTTTTAAATTTTAAATCAACACGAGGCCTCCTATGATGCAACCTTATGTCCAGTGTATAGTCAGCGATATCCAAAATATACAAATTAAGATAAAGGCTCACCTCACCTAGCCGAATGAATCGTGAACATCTCGGTAGCTCGTCTACTCCTGATCCGTCCTTATACGGGTGGATACCGCAGTGAAGCGTGACCGATGACACTCCACGCACATGATACAATGTATATCATGGCCGTCATAACAAGTGTTCGTCTGTCGATTGCTTCCCTGTAGTATAGTCCATGGTCAGGACCTAGTGTAGCGCGATCCGGTGTATCGATAGCGATAGTGTGGGGCTGTTGGTCATGAGTTAGTAATCCCGAAACCGACGATAATTAAGAATGGGCCTTCTGCGTGGCTGGCTGTCCTGTGATGAACTGCTGCAGTAGCGAATCCCATTCAGGTGTGTTCCGCGACCTCTGAAGTTATGTATTAACTATGGACGCAAAATCACTCCTACGTAGCGAAGCGCTTTATTTCCATATCGAGAATAAAGTAATAAACCCTACAAAATATTATCTTTTTGCTGAGCGGCACAGCCTCATATCAGTCCATAAACATATTCTGCGGGTGTACACGGCGTATTATCAGACGTTAACGGCATCCAGAGTAATTTCAAAACCTGCTGCCCGGGTGCTCCTTATACTAAAGTGTTTCCAAGATTAGCAAAGTCGAACAATCGCCCATTACTAAAAAGGCATTACTTAATGAAGCGCGATCCTTGGCATTGGGCGTCCTCCAAACCATGATGCAGTCTTCGCTAATAACACAATAATCTTCGCTATTTATCTTCACTTTAACTCACAAGTCCAGACTCCTAGAACAACTACACAGTGAGGAGCTAAACCTCTCGAATTTGTCTAAGAGAACGAGAACTCCTTAAATTAAATATGAACCAGCTCAACACCTTGCGACCCTATCAACTAAGAATGAACAATAAATTCCCATTAATCGGTCCGCTGGTCGGACAAGTCCGACCTGTGTGCATTCAGGCTGATCATAGTTATTGGATTGAAGTCGCTCCCGTATCCTGGCCGCTTGCATGTGCCCCGGTAGTGGTACCGGAAATGACGCAAAGACCTCAGACCATGTGAACCCGTCGAGTGGGAATCACTCGGTCTACTAGAGTCTGTTTCAATCCCTGTGTGAAGTTATCGCAATTGTATCCAACTTTGAGGCATCGAGCCGAAAAATAACCGCGTCCTAACTTATAACAACTTATTAATTCAATAAAGAAACATTACCATAAATTGTTATGGCAATGAGAGTCCTTTCTCTCTAACACCATAACAAAATCAAAGGATTCGCTTCCGTTGGTTACACCACTCACAAGGACGTTTCTATCTCCAGTGCACACTAACAACAGAGTCCTGTTGCCCTAACGAAAACCGTAGGTCCAGCGATGCACCAATCCTCTAGCCGTGAATCCACGAAGTACACAATACCCTATACTATTAACTCTCCGCGAAACAAATGCTACCTATCTCAACTGGAGTGAACGCTAAATTACTGTGAGCTATTCAAACTATGAATCCACCATAAATAATTCAACTTAATATTCTACCGCGAACTACACATGACGAATTCACTCCAGCGAAGATAAACTAAATTAAAAGTATTGCCGCCGCGAGGACTCAATGACGAACTCTGGAAACTTTCCTGGACAGAGAAGAAACTTTAGAAAATAGGGTTAAACAAATGGCATCAAAAATATCTAGCAGAGAACCAAATTTTCAAAATAAATTTCCCCAGCCAAATACTTTCAACCCACTTTCCTCCCCTTTCCAAAAATTTATTTTATAAGAGCTTCAAGTTTTCCTCAAGATTCCCCCCAATAAATTCAAATCCTTCAAAAGCTCTATCAATCCAAAAAAATGACCCAAAGCACGCCCAATTTCGACGTGCCCTAATTTTGAATTCCACCGGTGTGCTTAAAAAACACCAATGACTTTCTATTACTAATTACAAGAAATCCAAAATTAATTCACAAAAAAAACGCCCAATTTTCTAATGCACTACATAAAATTAATTCACTAACGGCTATCTGCCCTTCAAAAACAATCTAAGGGAGAGAATGCTGAATTCACCCAGTGTCTACTGGTCGTCCCGTCGGGTGGACTTCCGTCAATGTATAGAACACTAAAGGCAAACTATACAAACTATACCCCTAAATAAATTCACGGCTACTTCGCCTTTATAACTATACTTGTTTACTTGGAGCGCAGGCCCCAGTAAACATCCACAATTCAATAATTTTCCCGATGCCTTTTATAATAAAAAATTAAGGCATAAAGAACCCCCGTATATTTACAACATTTCACCGATTTCAACACGATTGTTGTGTTGAAACAATATAAGCATTATATTAATAATCCATATAATGCTCCTCGCACGAATTTCACAAAGTTCATGCGAGTGATACTAACATTTTATATTTATAAACATAGTCCATGTGAGGCTTCTCACACAAATTTAACGGAATTCATGCGAGTTACACTTATATTTACAAACCTCGCATGAATATTTAAGTTCAACTATTTCAGAGAGTTAATCCATATACATCCACGCAACTATCACACACACATGCATACCTGGTCTCAAACCATTCCCCTCTTGGACACACCGGTCCTCAAGCTAGTTTTCTTGACCTCACAAACCAACACTGACACATCATGATCACACACATGATTATCACATTCACAACCCAACACACAAATCTCACAATAACCCGTCACCTACAATCAACAATCAATACTGATCACACACAAAACAATGATCAACTTCCAACACGATTCCCTACGGGTGGGCAGATGCATTGTCAAATCATCATACTATTTATAAAACATCGCATCAATCCTGCAAACTACACATCAGTGACATCACTTTCACGATATGTACTACAACACTCGCTCCAAAATAATCAATTCTCATCAGAATCGAACAAAATACCAGTCTACTTCGACCTTACCTTACAAAACTATCAAAATCTCAGGAGAAAACATCGACTCTGAGGCATAACAATAACACATACGCTGCACGCAATACAATCTCTCCAACAACATGCATGCATCCGCATCGCGAAAACAAATCATGTACAAAGCCAATACAAAACGCCCAGCGACCAAACTCTCACCCGAAGTATTGCGCAATCGTTACCCCCCAAACCAAAGTTGTCTACCCGACCGACTGCATCAAAAAACAACAATTTACGCCTTTCTCTTTTATAACCCTATATTCACGAAACCCCCAAAACAATAGCCTGCATTGACCCCCGTGCAAAAAGCCACGTTGCCCAATTTTCACACATTAAATCAATGCCTCAAATCGGCGCTCGCCTCGTGAGCCCTACTAAAACAACAACACGAAATTTACAAACCGAATCCACCGATGCAATTGCATCGTATTAAATACCAAAAAAACCCCAATTTCTTTCCCAAAGTCCGCAAAAATCCCAAATAATCCACAAAAATCACTAATTTCACCAAACCAACGGGGCTTCCCGTACATAATAACAAAGTCCCCCATAACTTCGTAGCAATAAAAACTTGAATGCGATCCAGTGCGCTTTCCCGCACGCGCCACGTGCTTCCAAAAATTAATAATTTCAATTTTCATCAATTTTCCAAATAAACACACCTTCCCCCCCATTCAATTTTTTTGTTCTTTCGTTTATCGCAGCGCCAATGTAGCCGTTTTTGGGCGGTTGCTGAGGCCGCCCGCCGTGGCTATATAAAAATCATAGATATCTTCATAATCATCAACATCGTGCACTCACTCGGTCACTCGATAATTATACATAAACGTAACTCACCTAAAAACCGGCTCCTCCGGAGCTCCCGTCTTAACTCGCCCGTCCTCTCGCTCGGCGGACATTAACTTTCACTTCAAACTGTTGGAATCCCCGAGATTCCCAATTCCGACATCCTCTTCGGCTCCGCGTGGAGCCATGCTTCTCTCTCGTGTGCCCGACAAACACACAGTTTACGGTACAAACAAGACACACAACGTGAAACACATAACACTTAGGTCCTATCCGAAAACCTACTCAAATGGCTTCCCAAAGCCTTCACCCTTTTACCCGTTCGTTCCCCGTCAATCCGTCTGGAATCCCCGATCCCACACATGCCCAGCCCCAAACCCGTGCCGGAGCGCTACGGCGCCACACCTGCGGCGCACGTCCGCTCCCTCCGCACATCTCGGATCGACTGGCAACGAAACATGGCGTCTTTTCCCGAGGTGCATCTAGTTCGTGCTTGCGAGCCCAACCAGTTTGAATCGCCCGCGCTTGCGTCCTGTATTCCCAATACATGACGCCCGCACGGGGGGGACAAAGGTCGGAATCGCCGCTCGAGAGCACCCATTGTCTACCGCCGCTGCGGATATACGGTCGGGTAGACGCGAGAAAACCGCCGGTCAAGCGCCATTTAACAGGCATAATACCCGTAAAATCAGTGACGGCTACAAAAGCATGCATGCAAATATATAAATGCACACAATGCATATACTATGCATGGTTTTTATCATGGATATAGTGTCATCCGGTGGAAGAGTGATAACCCCTTGGTCTCAGCCACCGGATGACTGGTGGTGGTCTTATCTACTTGGATGTCTGGATCTGGAGCAAGGATGTTTATCTTAGCTTATCCCGAGACACTACCGATAGATACTATCCAGTATCCATGGTTGAATAGTCAGTCGACAGAGATCTATAGCGCTTGCATTGCATGTTGTTGTGAAATTCACCCCTGTAGCCAGCTGCATCGGTATTGTGCGTTATACGTAGTACACGTACGTTCACGCACGGTAACTTACGGGCGCGGCCATGTTTATGCACGCAACACGCAATATTTGAATATTCATCTTTTTCCCTTTTTTCTCTTCGCCGTAAAAATACAACTTCATTGATGAGCTTAACCAATCAAATATCTTAGAGCTGTTCAAAAATGAATAATTCATAACGTATCTCATACATATGTAAATTATAAAAAAATGCCAATTTGATTTTAAAATTTACCAAATTATTTCAAATTTTAGCCTCAAAATTGTCTTTGTAATCGATCATAAATCACCAAAAAATACGATAAATGTAAGGCTATTTTGTAACTTTCATAAAAATAATTTGGAAGTTTTCCCAGACTAATGTTTGGTATTTTTTTAAAGCTCTGGGTATGAACGAGGGTATTCCGTGTTTACATTTTTGCTTCTATTTTTTCCCTGTAAATTTTGAGCTCACAAATTCTACCGAAATCAGGTAATTTTACACTTTTTTTGCAGCGAAATATGCATCGTTGCATTTAACCGATAATACGCGACAGCAACGTGACAACATCTTTAATTCCATGGTATTACTAATTTAATTAGGGTTGTAGTTAACTAAAATAATGGTTATTTTATTATCTTGCTCGTAACATTTTGAGTTGTACTGATTTCAAGATCACTTCCAAAGCCGCAGAAATTCAATATCATCGGAACGTTCTTCGTTAATGCGCCCAGAGCGCCCCGTACACAAATGGATCGCACACCGTTACGTTGGAACGATTTTCAGCTGCTTTTGTTCGCGTCAGCTGTTCTGTGGCCAAAAATATCATCAAAGTGATTCTGAATGGTATTAAATCACTATAAATATGTGAGATATCATTTTGAAATCGGCATGGGTGTGAAAATAATATTATTTAGTTATTATTTGTTTACATAAATAAAAATTAAAAGTTCTCGAAAATTAAGAAATTAAAAAATTAAATATACATGGCAAATGTTGATTTTTACGTGACTACGACATTGTTTTCTCTATGGCAATGTACGTGCATTGTGCGTGTCTACAAAATATGACTTTGTTCTGAATGTTGTATGCTGAGAGTAGTAGGATAAGCTTATAATAAGGGTAATTTTCACTGGTCACATAATATTTTCTGTCATGACTCGAGAAATAGTTCCATTTTGCTATAAAAAAATAAAACAAGCAAGTTCAGAAACACGTGACTTGCTCCGTGCCACCACAATTTAGCGACAAATGCTCCACCAACATATGTAAAGCGCTGCTGACAAATCCTTCGCCAACAAATTCAATTTATAGTACTTACAAATACTCTGCCAGAAATTGCTGTATTCAATTTAAAGACTTGTTGAATTAATTAATAATAATAATAAATTAATTGAAAATTAAATACTTCTCTTCGCAGCGTAATGTGGAAGGGTTTTTGCTATTTTGTAAAGACTAAAATGTACCGGTATATAATAATTTATGTTTATTCGGATTATGTGATGTCACCGGATAATGTGTTTAAAAGTGTTACCCTAACAATTCTATTAATCGTAAAAATTCTCCTTTTTTGATGCTGACTGGGTGGGGGCACGTGACTCCCATGATAATATCCATGTAGTTATGCCGTTGTCTGACGCAGGTCTAAATTAATTAATCAATTAATTAATAATGGGGAGTTCCTTATCTTATACCGGTTGTAACCCTTTGATTTTAATACGTCACGATTCATGATTTACATTTAAATACATGTTTAAATGTAAATCATGAGCTGCATAGGACAGTGTAAAACTTTGTTAGCAATTTGTTTCTGTAATATCCCCACTCCAATGATGAATAATATAGAATGAAACACCACACAACACAAGCATCAATCTGACAATTATTTATTTCAAGCCAAAAAAAATGAAGACAAATTTTATCATAATTATTAATATTTATCATTTTATGTCAAACATATATCAGAAAACTTCATATTTATGTTTCACATTAACATCATAAAATATCAATCTCTCAGTCTATTATAACTATAAACTTAAATAGAAACACTAAAAACAATTATAACAAAGTTATTATAGTAATGAAATGGGCCATCCATTCCCGTTTGTCTGGATAGTCATGATAGTGTATTGTCTAATGCGCAATTCACTACACCGAATACAACGTATGGGACTGGGTAAACGGTAGTGCTATTATGAGCTGTTGTCCAGTTTAAGCCGAAGTTTATGGAAACGTAACTTTTGCAGAAAAAATAGAAGCAAGACTTTGAATATACAATATGTTCACAGATATATCAAATATTCAGGTAGTATATGTGATTAATCCAGGAAAACTTCAGATTATTTTAAAAAATGAAATTAATGGGTCGTAATTTTCAGATGACAATGACTCACACGATCACGTCTTTTACTAGAAAGGCCTCGAGAAATACGGTAATAAAAAAATGTTTCGATCCCTTATTAGTTAAATCTTTTTCTGATTTTGGAAGAAAAATATATTCCCTACGGAATTCCAAAATGAATTTTATCAATTCATCCTTAAACTTTAGAAATATGGGGTAAAACGAACACTTGTAGATTTTATTTTCGTAACAAAATTCATAGTTAAATAGCGCCACGCAGTGTTGGCTCACAGAACAGTCCGAAGGAATGGCAGCCACCGTAAGTTAGCGATGTGCGCATTCCGTGAACGTACGTGAGTAGGTGTTGGGGATTTCTCTAGCTAACTGCAGAGATTACGTCATCATGTAGTCAGAAATATAACCACACCCCACACGCTCTAAGCTGATAATAAATGAATACCAGGGTTGGCGCGATCTAAATATTTGATTTAAATCGCTTCGAAGTAAAAACAAGACAAAACAACAACAACAACAAAACAAATATCACTGATCAGGGCCCCCATAAGGCCATTATGTGGTATTATTTTACAATTTAGCACACGTTTACTATATCGTGAATATCTTTCTAACCATTTAAGGTACCCCCTACACACTATACATTGATGGGAAGCTTAGAATATGGGGAATCCAAAACACACAAATTAGAGACCATAAGGCATGTACATTCTACATTTTGAAGATAGATATTCTGATGCTATACAGGCAAATTAATGATGGCTTTTTACATTATTCAGCTATCTTCATAGTCAAATGGCAATTTTGCAAAAAATCAAAAATGTACATAATATATGAAAATGTAGGTCTTTACATATTTTGGTTTACAATAGGGTTTACCTCTATAGTCTATAGAAGCCAACATTAGACTGTTGATCTGCAAACAAGGACTAATACCTCCAAATTTCACTGAATTTTGGTAATTACAAGTTTTTGCAATTTTAGTCTAAAAAATCAAAACAAATTGTGGCAAAATGAGCTTGAAAGGTCATACAAAATTGAGGTTTGTTAGATGAATGTAACATGGATACATAAGGACTATCCCAACTAACAATTGGTCGTTTTCTGAACGTTCTAAAAAGGTTCAAAGTTGGTTATTTGGACGTTATGTTAAAACGTTTTTAAAACGTGTATTTGTGGAAGGTTGAAAACGTTTTTAGAACGTTCCAAATGGACGTTTTTAAAACGTTGTTTAAACGTTAGAAAAAACAATAAAAAACCTTTCATTAATTTGCTTTCAAGTGCAAAGACCAGCAGAAAACCTGTCGGACGCTGGAGACGTTTTAAGAACGTTTTTTAAACGTTCATTAAAGACGAAGACCTACGTGACCTAGCTAATAAAAACGTTTTGTAAACGTTCATTAAAGACGAAGACCTACGTGACCTAATAAAAACGTTTTGTAAACGTTTTGTAAACGTTTTGTGTTTGCTGGGATAGCTGGAGAAATAGCAGCAGCTGGTTCAATGGATCACATGTTAAGTTTTATGCATGACAATAATTATGATGCTACTTCACTCTGACAAAAGAGGAACACAATCTGGATGGTAAAAATGTTGATTTGGGATAATTTTATTTGGACTATTTAGGAAAAGTGGTTATAATTTAAAAATCTCCAATTCAAGCTGAAAAATATTCACTTCCGGCCCCCAAAATATATAACATTTGATATCTAAATCCTTTGTCCATTTAATAGCTATATATACCCAGATAACAATGCTACGTTGGCCCATCGTTGGCCCAATGTAGGCGGTCATGTTGGACCAACGTCAAAACGTGACGTTTGGCCCACGTCATTCTTGCCGCTGGGCCCTCGTTGGCCCAACCCCCATAAGCCAACGTCAATTGCCAATGTTGAGCCAACGTTTGCCCAACCTTTTATTTTGCTATTTCTGACGTCAAGCCAACATTGAGCCGACTAAACCCCAACGTTCATACGACTATATAAGTCAATGTTGGCCCAACGTTGGCTTGCCTACCGTCGTAATGTGGTTGTTTATCAAACGTTAGTACGACGTCAACTAGCCAACCAATATCCAACGTAGTAGGCGAAACGTTGGCCCAACGTTTGCTTTTCGACCATATAAATATGATTGTTCGTCTAACTATTAGCCAACGTTGTTTCAACGTACATTTGCCGACCAGTTTGCCAACAGTTAACAGACAACGTCGGCTTAACGTTGTTTTAACGTCAGCTCGCCGACTGCAAAAATATGGTTGTGAATTTACCGTAGGCCAACGTTTGCTAAACGTTGTTTTTCCAACCGCGACGGTGCCGGTGCCGACTATAGACTACGTTCCGCCAACGTCGCATTGTTACAGTGGGTACCCCTACCCCACAAATTATGTATTTTTTTAAAGCTTATAATCAGTGGATCATTTTAAGGTAACAATGTCAATTTTTATGAAAAAAATATCCAATACCACACTGGGCTCCTTAAATAATATACTTGTGTGTTGTAGAAAATGTTTTTAGATTTGTTGTTCGTTTTTCATGTAGCCTATGTTACAAATATTTCAAAATATATAATATTTTGATACATTTGCACTCCAATTCCCGGGGGGGGGGGGGGGGGGGGGGGGGGGGGGGGGGTCTGTCCTCGACTCCTCATTGAAAGGGGGTATCATGCGTGACCAATTAATTAGGGTGGTTTTTTTACGATCAGGCGAGATACTCGAGTATCTCGTTTAGGGTCTCAAAATCACCCAAAATCAGGAAAAAGGGTATCTTTTTTATGCTGATGAATTACTCGTTTAGGGTCTCAAAAAGATGAATTACTCGTTAATTTAGGGTCTCAAAAACTCAGCTTACTCGTTTAGGGTCTCAAAAACTCAGCTTACTTGCTTAGGGTATCAAAAATAGTTATAACTTGCTTTTAATAGGGGTTTACAAAAAAAAGATTACTTGCTTAGGGTATCAAATATAGTTATAACCTGCTTAGAGGTTTACAAAAAATTGATTACTTGCTTAGGGTATCAAAAATACTTGCTTAGGGGTTTACAAAAAATTGATTACTTGCTTAGGGTATCAAATTACCGATAACCAATTACTTAGGGTGTATTTTTTGCACCACGCAAATACTCGTTTAGGGTGCTTTTGGCAAGTCCTTGGTCACGCATGATACTCCCCTTTCTATGAGGACAGACCCCCCGGGCTCCAATTATGCTTTAAATACCATAACATCATTAAAGTAGTGCCAATGATCGACACAATTTAAGCACTTGCCGTCTTGCCTGGGGCAAGTATGTTGGGCAAGTAAACAATTCATAAATGGTCTAGTTTTGGTTGCCAAGTTGTCGATTGGGCAGCTAAATTGCATGATCAAATACGAGGGAAAACTTAATTCCTAAATGTTTATATCTCATCTAGAAGAACAGCTAGGGCAAGTAGCCTACATTTTTTGTTCGGGCTTTTTGTACTTTGTAACATTATATGATTTTACTTTTCTGAGAAAAAAGTAAGTGTGGAGGCTGAACAAAATCATAAAAATCGCTTTAGGTTAAACAAATTAACTTGTTATGATTTCAATTACCACTTTATATTTTAAATCATAAGAATAAAAAAGAAATTAAATGAAATATAATACATTAAAAGTAATATTATAAGTATCCCATAATCCATTTACAGCTGTCCTTTCTACTTCTAGCTGTTTACTCTACAGAAAAATAATATGGGGAAAATACATGACTGAATCGCAAACCTAACATAATCAACGCCTTTTGAAGAAGAAAAACAAAAATATCAAAAAATCGGATTTGAATTTTAAAATTTTATTTAAATTGATTTTTTTTTTAAAGAGAAATCACGATTCCCCCTACCCCCCCCCCCCCCCCCAATATCGCCAATAAACGTTGGACATGAAAATAAACTGAAAATTAACTAAAAGTAAAACAACAACAGTGTGCATGACTATCCGATCACATGATACTGAAAGTAGGTACCATAGAGTGGTGAAGTGTGATGTCATAAATGATGTCATAAATATTCCTTTAATAATTTTCAAATTTGGACTTCATTTTCAGAAAGAGCATAACAAATAATGTCCAAATACCAACAATCAAATGAATAGGTTACATATTGGCTGAGCTATACCCATCCGAATGATTTTTTTGTCAATGGGCAATCAGTGTTATAGTGCACTGGTTCATAAATTCATGAACCAGTGCACTATAACACTGATTGCTCATTGAAGTAAAATTTGTTCGGACAGGCATATCTCAGCCAATACGTAACCTAGTGCTTTGATTTTCGGTATTTGGACATTATTTGTTATGCTCTTTCTGAAAATGAAGTCCAAATTTGAAAATTCTAAAAAAGTGTTTTTATGACGTCATGGCTTCTGTACTCTATAGAGTTATATATAACTCTATGGTAGGTACACATCACAAGCTACGTTTTCGATAATCATGTGACATCGCGTCGTTCTCATATTTGCGTATCCAATCTACGCACAATTTTATTTTTAAATCGGCGGGTATTCTGCTCCTCTTCACGATGGTTAGCCTCGGTGATGATAGCACGAGACAAGGAGTAAGTTGACAACTTATACGGTTTTATTTATTATTGTTTTGTCATTATTACTGTTCTGAATTTGTGATTTTTTTATGTAGTCGATGACCTAAATGTTTGCTAGCAACGATCGGCAATGTTTCTACATTCGGATTATATAGACCGAATTGTGCGCTGGTATTCTTCTGTGCCAGATTTTTACATATAATCGAGATAACAAAGGGGTCAGCAAAATGGCTCGGCGGCCTTTCTACGGTCCACCGAAAAAGAAACGCAAGACTGTACAGCTAAAAAAGCAACGGTGCGTTCTTATATTGCAGGCATGGTTTGTATGAATACACCCAAATGAATTAAAAATACGCCGCGCCGTAGCAGTTCGTTGAAAGTTAATGGAACATATTTACATTACACTGTACAATCACAAGTATATTGAAATACGATTTCTTAGTTCATTAAATTCTTGAATAAAATGAAAAGTCAGGACCAATTCTCTGATACATTCACAGTCTTGATTCTTGACAATACCGATTTGATTTGTGGAAATAAGAGATCAGCTTTTTAATATGCCTGAATGCCTGATCATAACATTTAAAAATACAATTAAATGAAATTTATAAACATTTTATTTTTGCTGGAATTTTGGTTACAACTTGTCTTACAGTGACACTTACAAGTTACACGTTACGGAATTTTAAGAATCTACTTATCTAGATTTTACTGGAGAAAAAGTTTGATTTTGAGCCCTGAAATAATAACAAAATGGACAACCTTTAAATTAAAAAAGTTAATAGATTTATTTGCCTGTTTGCGCAAGCAAAATGAAATCATAACTTTTCATATTTTACTTGCCCAAACAGAAAATTTACTTGCCAACTTTCTTCTAGATGACATTTGATGACACATGCGGTACCCCGGGGTACCGTTGTACCCCGGGGTACCGCGTTGTGTAGCGCCATCTTGTGTCCACTTAAAGCACAACCGTATTGCGTTGTGCATGCAGTGCAGCGCGCGCTTGCATGCACGCTGTACAGCCCTAAAAAATAAATAATTAATTAAACAAAATGGCGGATATTCGTTTGGTACCCCAGGGTACCATTTATGTCATCATTTAACAAATTTAGTTGCTAAAGTAGGCCTTTTGTGAAATTTTACTTGCCCGACATTAATGCTGTAACCGATCATCGGATCGGCATGCCGATCCTGATCCGATCATGGGTGATCGGCACCCTAGGACCAATGCCATATAGAAAGCACAGTAAACAAGTTTGTGAGATTAACCAAAAATGTAAAAATATTTCTAGCTATATAATAAAGTATCATCTCACCAAATAAACCAACTGTGGATAGTAGGAGGGTAGAATTAAACACAATTTGAAACTTACATTGAGCCTTCAAGGAGAGAAATCATGCATACTTCACAGTCCTACTTTTGCTTGCAGGAGACACGGAACTGAACCCGGGCCCTCGTTCAGTCAAGTACCCCTGTTTGATATGCAAGACACCAGCAAAAGGGGACCAGCAGTGCCTACAGTGTGATACATGCGATGGTTGGTATCACACAGAGTGTATGAACATGCCCAAGCAGATTTATGATACCTATGCAAATACTAGCATGACATGGATATGCTGTCAGTGTGGACTACCAAATGTAAGTTCATCCCTGTTCAACAGCTCAAGTGTCACTTCAACCGCCAACCAATTTAGCAGCCTGAGTGACACATTGGGAGATACTCCAAACAACTTTATGGATGATACAGCCCTCCCTGAGCCTGATGGAAACAACATTCACATAGGCTCACCATCCGCCACTTCAACACCTAGAAGGAAACTGGGCGCCCAACGTGCATCTACTCAACAACGACAACGCACCAAGAACCTGAAATGCCTACTGATAAACTGTGATGGCATTTGTAACAAACTTCCACACTTGGAAGTGATGATTGAAAGCCACAAACCAGATGTTATAATAGGTACTGAATCCCACCTGAAACCTGACATCATGACTGCTGAGATCACTCCACGTGGATTCACAACATTTAGGAAGGATAGAATACATGCCAGAAAGGGAGGAGTGTTTATCATGATCAAAGATGACCTCGTTGCAACGGAATGTAACCTCGTTGAAGGTGAAGCAGAAGTCTTATACATAGAACTGAATATCCAAGGATTCAAACGGCTAGTTATAGGCTCGTTCTATCGACCACCAAAGTCTGACCCTACAAATCTTCAGGAACTTGAAAGGTCACTAGCTAACATGTATGCTAGATTCAAAGAGACCGTTGTTATTCTGGGGGGCGACTTCAATCTGGCAGACATTGATTGGACTAACAGAGTGGTAAAACCATACGCTACAGAAGCAACAAAATGCGCCCTGCTACTAGATATCTGCAATGACTTTTTCCTTGATCAACTGGTTACTGAGCCGACTAGAATATCTGGAAATACAAAGAACATCTTAGACTTGGTTCTAACAAGTCACCCTGGTCACATCACCAACTGTGAAGTCACAGCAGGCATTAGCGACCATGATGCAGTTACTTTCCTGCTCAACTCTACGCCAAAGCGTACAAAGAAGATGCCAAGGAAAATCTACCTCTTCAGTAAAGCTAATATCCCCAATCTGCAGTCTGCAATCGATACATGGCAGCAGGACTTTCTCAGCAGCAATCCTGGTTCTAGATCAGTACAGGAAAACTGGGACATCTTCAAATCTAAGATCACGCTCTTCATGGAAAATCATATTCCATCAAAGATGTCAAAACCCAATAACTCAAGTCCATGGATTACCAATCAGATAAGGAAGAAGATTAAAAGGAAACAGAAACTCTACAATAAGGCCAAGCAATCGGGAGATTGGGGACCATTCCGGGACTATCAAAAGTCACTGCGGAAGGAAATAAGACACAACTACTGGTCTTACCAAAGCAACATGTTTACTGGTTCAGACAAAGCCGACAAAGCCTTCTGGAAGTTCATAAGATCAAAAAAGCAAGATCCAGCGGGCATTTCTCCACTCAAGCATGATGAAAAAGTAGTCTTTGACGCCACAAGAAAGGCGAAGGTATTTAATCAACAATTCCAGTCGGTGTTCACAGCTGAAGATACAACAGTTCTACCCAATCTTGGAGAATCCAACGTCCCTACGATGGAGAACATTTCTATCACACCAAATGGAGTCCAGAAGCTTTTAGAGGCCATCAAGACTGATAAAGCTACTGGTCCAGATGGAATCCCAGGCCAATTTCTGAAGAGTTTCGCCAAGGATCTAGCAACAGTTTTGTGTTTCATCTTCCAGCAGTCACTGAACACTGGACAAGTACCATCAGACTGGCGCCTGGCGAACATCACACCAATTTTTAAAAAGGGAGACAAAAGCACCCCTTCAAACTATCGTCCTGTTTCCGTAACATCGATATGCAGTAAGTTGATAGAACATATCATCTTCAGTCAGATAATGCACCACTACGATACCAACAACGTACTACACGACTCTCAACATGGTTTCCGAGCAGGCCGCTCATGTGAGACCCAGTTAATTATGACAGCCGAAGATCTGGCACGTTCACTGGACCAAAAAGACCAGGTTGATGCGATTGCTCTGGATTTTTCGAAAGCTTTCGACCGTGTCCCCCATGAGCGCCTCTTACTCAAACTCAGACACTACGGCATCCGAGGCGAACTACAGCAATGGATCAGATCATTCCTCACAGACCGATCCCAGCGGGTGGTTGTAGATGGACAAGCATCTGACACGATCCATGTGTCATCTGGTGTTCCCCAAGGAACGGTACTGGGCCCCCTATTGTTCATCACATTTATAAATGACATCTCCCATGGTATCACGTCCAAGCTAAGGCTGTTTGCAGATGACTGTCTCATATACAATCCTATTCATGACATCTCGGACCACCATGCGCTTCAGCGGGACCTTGACCGCCTTCATCAATGGTCTCTTACCTGGCAGATGAAATTCAACACAGAGAAATGTCATCTTCTACGGTTCTCGCTCCGCCGAAACAACATTGAAGGCAATTACCTACTGGGCAATACTCAACTTACAGCAGTTCAAAACTACAAATACCTGGGTCTTACTTTTTCTCACAACCTATCCTGGCAAAAACACATTGATGGAATTGCATCGAAATCTAACCAAATGCTCGGGCTTATCAATAGGAATCTACGACGCTCTTCCCAGAAGATCCGACAACAAGCCTTCTTCTCCCTGGTTAGACCTCGCTTGGAATATTGTGCAACAGTCTGGAATCCATCTACAAAGAAGAGCATCTCAAAGATTGAAGCTGTACAGAGGCGAGCAGCAAGATTCGTTCTTCAACAATACCGCCATTCTGAGAGTGTGTCTGCTATGATTCAACAACTTCAATGGACTACACTGGAAAGACGCAGACACATCTCCTGCCTTAGCCTCCTCTACAAAATTCAGAATGGCATGGTAGCAATTACACCTGACCAACTCCTCACACCAATGGCCCCAAGCATCACCAGACAATACCACCCAAATAAGCTCAAGCATATACATACTCGAACTCAGCTTTACCAGAACTCCTACTTCCCACAAACTGTTACAGCATGGAATGCGCTCCCCAATAATATCTTGGCTTCTACATCACTAGGAGCCTTTGCGGGAGCAGTTGCCTCAATCGGCAATTAATGGGACACCTCACCGGTTCCCCTCGACTCTACGTCCTGACTGATGGACCCTGTCGAGTACCCAAGTAGAAGTAGAAGTTCTGATGTAAAAAGTACTTTTAATTCCTATTTGAGAATTGTGATCTTTAGAAATACTGCAATGGATCTGATCCAATCTGATTATCTGTGCCAGAGCTGTATTCTGCCCTCTAAATGCAAAAGTAGACCAGTTGTTTACATGTTTAGGCTTATGCCCAGTAAAATTCTTAAATTCCTACTGAAACTGCAGAACAGTGGTACAAAAAACTTCAATGACAATTGCAAGGTGACTGAAAGGATCTTACATCTGTGTCCATTGTCTGTGAATGTGTGAATGGACTGCCTGGCCATAGGCCCTGGTTTAGCTTTTGTATAAGTGTTAACAAGAATGTAGGTCAATCTGTGACTATAAAGAATTCTTAAATCTTTACAGCCAGCTTTGATTCTACTTATAAGATTAACATGGTCATGATTCAATGAAGCCTTCATTCAATCATGACCATGTTAATCTTATAGATAGTTCAAAGTTTGTAAGAATTCTTTAGAGTGAAGACATGCTATAATTGTTTGTTGAACAAAGCCATATTACAGCCATAACACAGCATCAAATTGATAGTGTGAAAAACATCTAGTTTAAGGCTAGGCAGACAGGGGATTTCCCCAGTGTTTACTGGGACAATGAGGGCAGCTGACTATCAGGCTTTTTTACCAGGCAATGGAGTAAGGGGTTAATGCAGCATGCTGTTAACCTCTTGTCTTGTAGGGGTGGGTGATCGGCTCGTTTTTGCCGATTTCCGATCATGCAGAAAAAATCGGAAGATCGGGAAAAAAAAAAAATTGTTTTTTAAATTTTTTTTGGAAAATGATCCCAAAAAACATATTTCGGGAAAATAAATGAATACCAAACCAACATATATATCCATATGAATAAGCCCAAGGTTATCTTGTATGTGTAATGTATGCTTTCATTTCAAACTGATTACCTCTCCTTTTACAAAATTACTCGCTGCGATTCTGAAAGGTTACGCCAAATTAATCACATGGGACTAAGCTCAGAATCGCCGCGAGAAATTTTGTAAAAGAAGAGGTAATCAGTTAGAAATTAAAGCCCATACAAGATTGCCTTGGGCTTATTCATATGGATATATATTGCTTTGGTATTCATTTGGTATTCATTTTTTCGATCCGATTTTCATCGATTGATTTTTGCCGATCCGATCAAACGATCCGATCATCAAGGTCAGTTACAGCGGCACCCAAGATAAATTTGTATTTGCCCTGGGCAACACTCAACTGGGCAAGTGCTACTGCTAGTGTACATGTACATAATAATTGAGACTGAGAGGAGTAATTTACAAGAAACTTGCCATATCGGTTTTGAACATGTAACTTTACTTATTTCTCATTTTACTTTCTTGGTTTTAATTTTACTTGTTTTCACAAATTGAATAATAATATATTCAAATAATATTCAAATAAATCTAATTAAATATATGGGCAATTCCGTGGTAACGGAATTACAATTCAGAGAAATTTTGCTCATTCTTTTTCATAATATGGATTAGTCCTATGACCTAAAGGCTTATCAACACTTTAATAAGTTCTGGAGATATACCTGCTGTCATATAGAAACAAAAATATGGAAATTTCATACATGAGGAAAGTGCTAGCACGTATGATACGTCGGTAACGGAATTACGGCAGAGAATGGGCCTTTTTTCCCACCTTCAACTTTCACATGAATTCCTCTGAAATTTAAAAGACATTTTGTGTAGATTTATTTTAAAATTCATTGCTATGGGTGTCAACTTCATGATAACATTAATTTTTGCCTTTATGTTCATCTTGTTTGGTCGTAACTGACCATGTTTCCAAAAAAGGCAGCGGTAACGGAATTACATAAATGGTAACGGAATTACGCCTTCTGAAATTTACCTTAAAAAGTTTAATTTTTTGAATACCAGATAAGCTAAAATCCCTTTAAAATGTTATTTTTATGTTCAAACATTTATAAAACCCAAAATGCAAGATACTTTTATGCCAAATTATGAAGTAATATATGAATATGCCTGCTTAATTTGTTAATTTGGTAACGCAGTTTGAAATTTCTAAAAAAATAACTATTTGTATTTGTGAAATTCAAGTCAGTCTTCGTTTACATAGTCCTTGTTATCAAACTCTGCAGTCCTGGCTGAAATCAATGGTCACATATTTCTCTATTTATACTAGAAAGCTATCTAATGAACATGGTAACGGAATTACACTAGTAACACTGCTTTGCCAATTATCCACAAATTCTTCTAAACTATACATATCCATTGGATAAATATCACTTCTACCAAAGTATTTCATACACATATACTACAAAAACACTTTTTTGATCATGTACACTTCCTTATATTATGCAATTTGGACAAAACAGATTGGGAAGTGCTTAGCAGAACAATAAATCAAAGTCAGATGTCAAATGATGCATGTATCAAGGGTAACATGAATTGCTTGAAGTATATCATGCAATACACAATGTGTACAACTTGATATTAGAATTCAGAAAACCCTGGGAAGACATTGGATATGTACTAACAAAGTATGTAACCATGCTGGTAAGTTTAAAGGCGACCACCGGGCAAAGGACAACACATTATTATATGTTTTGGTACCGTTTTGTGATATCAAATAGATACCCGACATTTTGCAAAGGGTTGTGTAATTCATAAACAAATCCATTAATTTCCACCAATTACGGAACCACTGCTATTTCCTGGTTCCATACGGGCCAAGCATTTGCGAGTGCGCCAATGCTTTCACGCGTACGTCAATAGAATCCCGGATGATTCGTTCGCTCTGCACAGAGCGCTCTGGCTCTGCACGAATATCGTCTTCGCAATTCAGACCGCATGAAAGCATAGTTGAGAATGGTGATGCTTTTTCCAATTATATATTTTTTTCTGAAAACATATTTTTGTGAGCTTGTTGAAGGAATGGAATACTAAAGATGTTACCTTTCTATAATAAGAATATTATTTTTGGGTGGTGGTACCCTTTAATGGCCAGCATGGATAGGGTTCAATCCTATTGTCTGAATGTTAATACCAATAATTCTGGGAAGTTAAAAGCCAGGAAACTAATTAGTATGTTATGAGTAATTATATGAAGGAAAGTGCATCTCTTCTGTCCATTTGTGGCTCATTGAGGGTATCTATGATATGCTATTAGACCTGTAAATAATGTCTACCTGTATGCCATCTACTAAATTGTTCTAAATTAAACTCATCCATCTGATCAAAATCACTACTACTGAAGAATACTACCAAGACACTTTTTTGATCATGTACACATACTTGATGCAATTTGGACATAATAAATTGTTAGAAGCATGTACAAGAACATTAATTTAGAGTCAGAGATCAGGTGATACATGTATCAAGGATACAATTAATTGTTTGTAGTATATTATGTAATGCACAATGTGTACAACTTGATATTAAAGATGTTCAAGTTTTAAAAATCCTAAACTTATTTATAAATTGTACTAACAAAGTATGTTACAATACTGACAAGTCAAATGGCCAGCAAGGATAGAGTTCAATCTTATTGTCTAAACTTTAATTCATCAGCAATAATACTGGCAAGCTACATTTTAAGGCCAGTGAATAAGTTAGCATGATACATGCATTTATATGAAGGAGAGTATATATCTATTCTGTCTGTTTGTGGCTCTTTTACATATCTAAGACCTGTGAATAATGTAATTGGCCCGAATTCTCAAATCAGTAGCTCAACTTGAGCTTGGCTTAAAAAGACAAAACCTACCGGTAACAATATTCACCAGTAGACCTATTGTGTAGTTCCTGTATGGTGCTATAATATTTTAATGGTTTCCTTTCATTATCTAGTCAATCCCTTGAGTTCTGATATTAGGCAACAGGGCAATGGGCCCTTTGAAATATAACCGAAGTATAGTCTGTCATCAGCCCAATTGTGTCTGGATCATCCTGGACATTTGCAGGTGACCTCTTATAATATTGACAGAATTTCAAAGGGCCCATTGTCTTAATGCTTTTAGGCAGAAGCAAGGGATTGACTAGATAATGAGATGAAACTTTATACTCAATATTCCTGCTGGCGCAAAGTGGTACTGGTAGTCTTGGTCTTTTTAGACCAATCTCAAGTTGAGCAACTGATGAGATTTCAAGCCAAAGTCATCTACTATGTGGCCAACCATACTTCTCTGGTACTGTTTGCTTCAATAATTTGACAGTAATGTTACTATCCACAGCTTCTATCACTTGGCCAATTAATTTGTTGGCATTGTTTTCTTTGCAGTGTTGTACTACCACCCATTTCAATTTGAGGTCCTCCATGCCGCTGCTGATGTCATTGCTAATATAGACTGTGTTATTGCTTTTTCCTCTGTTCTGAGTGTTCTTGCTGTTATCTTGGACACTATCTTCCTCAATACTACCTGCAGTCTTAGACTTCAACAAGGGGAGGGTGTTGGGGTTGGGTGATCTATTTTTTATTTTCTTGCCAAAGCCTGCAAGATTTTGTTTGTTTATATTTTGTGAAAACTATGCCTGACATATGTTTAATAGATAAACTGTTTCTCAACTATTTTTATGGCAAAAGAACAGAAGGTCATAAGAGAGGATCTATCTCATTTGATATCTTCCTTTATATTCATAATTTGTTTTTTACTCATCAGAAGTTGGATTTTGTTTTCCCCCCTGTATAGCAGGTGGAGTTCCTTTCTTTCAAAAACTTCCTACCCACTCTGAAGTCAAATTAATGTTGCGTCCCCTACCGATGTAATTCCGTTACCGGTGTAATTCCGTTACCATGTAATTCCGTTACCGATGTTTTCATAGAAATGGGTGAAGATATTAAAGAATTGGTTGTTTGGTATTTCAAGGACACATATTTTAGCATTGGATTTACAATTACAGAATAATTCATCAATATTAAAGTTCTTTAAAAAAACTTTCTTGGAATTTCGGTAACGGAATTACATACAAATTGGAGTAGATTTGGTCATTCTGTCCAGCAAATATTGGTTCCGGTTGGAACAAGTGCTTTACAAAATAAGAAGATTATCCATATACTAGTATAACTGCAAAGTATACAAAGGAATAAGTTCAGGGATCAATGATTTATTGATTTGGTATTGAATTTAGTCATTTTTTAAATTCTGAAGCCTAGAAAACCCAAAAAGTTCAAACACTGCTTTCAGAAAAACAGATTAAGTTATTCACAAACGGTCTTCTATTCACTAATATATAGGACGTTGTCCACCCAAAACATGCTTTGAAATTGTATTTCATAAACTTTTAAATTTTCCATTTTTGGCCTCTCTCATCCGGAATTGCCCATATATGCATTACCCTCAGTCTGGTTGGTTCCTTTATTGGTACATTTTACTGTACAGGACAAGAAGACAACTTTACTATTCTTTTAAAAATTATTTGTTTGTTCTGTAACTCGGGGTTACATCTCTTCTGATTAGGGTGGCTAAAACACAGACAAAGTAACTGGTTGATTTAGACTCGTCAAAGCTCACCTTTAATCTAAATTTTCCCGATTTATTTTTTAGTTGACGCAGGGTTACTTTTTTCCAGTGAGGGTGGCCAGCACACAGACAAATAGACTGCATCAAACTTTATTTTTATCAACTTTTTCTTAATTTCTTTCTTCTTCTTTTTTACTCAGGGTTACTTCTTTTCCGGTGAGGCTGGCCAACACACAGACTTCATAAATGATGACGATGAGCTGCTCACTGATGTGCTCTCATCAGAAGACTTGCCGCGCTTCATCCCAGTACGGACTGCCTGGGTGGGATTCCTGCAGATAATCATTACGGTAAGTAATCCATGCTAATAGCCCGGTCACATATCAACGGATTGCGCAAACGTATGTCAAACAGAGAGCTAAATTTTTCATCCGTTCTATGCGTTTCTTGTCCGTTCCTTGTCCGGTGATGTACGTTGTTCTATGTTTTGTACATGAAGCAATGGAGACGACTTTCATCACCGGATAATTTAATTTTGCACATTGTCTATTCGTTGGGCATACGTTTCCGCTATCTGTTGATATCTGACCGGGCCATCAAGAATAAAAAGGGCACATAAGTTGCCCTTCAGGATGGTATCTCACAGCCATCAGATTATTTTGTTCCATACTTCTATTTTTCACTTTCTGTAGACCTGTCTCTTTGTGACAATCAAGGAGATCCAATCGGAGCATGGCAGAGCAACAGACAATCCATGACAAACTGTAACCTTTATATAAATTATTAAGGATCACTGATGTCTTCTTCACTAGTGACTGGTAAAGGTTTAGGTCATGCATCTTTTCCCCCCAGATCACCTGCGAGTTCTTGGTTCGTCTGATCCCCTTTGTGATCCTCAAAAAGGAGATCTAAACAAACTCAAAGCATATTATCTAGAGCAATAGGGCCACAGTCTTTATTGGACATCTCTCAAGTAATTTTAAAAAATAGTAATTAATAGATATCTTCTTTTCATATCTATTTGTTTGCCCCCAAGATCATTTGCAAGATCTGTGTTCTTCCGACACCCCTGGTGATCATCAAGGAAGTCCAGTCGAACCTAAGCATTGCAGAGCAACAGTTGATCCAAGATAAATTTTGCCCTCAAATAAGTATCTCGGTATTAATGATATCTGCTTTTAAAGTATTAAGGTCCCACATTCATCCTTCTGTCTCGTTTGATTCTCTAGATCACTTGTGAGATCTTGGTCCTCCTGATCCAACCCAACCTGAGCATGACAGAGCAACAGTCAAACAATACCCTAGTCTATCTCAGGATCATAATTGCTTTCTTCAGTAATGACTGGTAAATGTTACAAACCCTGTCCTAATTCCCCTACGCACTTTGTTTGTGCCCCTAGATCATATGTGAGATCTTGGTCTTCCTGATCCCCTTTGTGATCATCAAGGAGATCCAACCCAACCTGAGCATGGCAGAGCAACAGGGCCACAGTCTCATCCTCATCATCTACCTTCAGGTAAGTGAATGAAAATCAAAGAAAACTTTCTCTGTTTGCTATACAGTGCAGGTAAAATGAATCCCAATTAACCCCTTGACTATGGGAACCAGGTGTGTTGTGTACAAAGTCTACAGGGATTTCACAAACTCGAAGGGACCAGGTTAATAAAATATCCTTGATATATTTACATGCTCATTTTAGTATAATCTTAATGCCCAGGAACTGCCCTGAAAAATGATTTGTCATTTAAGCCAAATAACTGCACGCATTAGTGGATATGACCCCATTTTATAAGTCATGACACTGGCTTCCAGCCTGGTTATTTCAGAGTGCTATATCACATTCTGTGCCTAACTTAATTGCTTTTTCAACTTTCTCAGGCATTTGTAAATTTGTTCCAAGGTCAACAGGCGAAGAAAGGCTAAATAAATGTATTTATTTAAATTAACTTGTCCATTTGTTTCATCCTCATTTCCCCCCTGCTTCAGGCTTCTGTTTGGATCATTCTTCGCGTCTTTGAACGCTACCTTCACTACGCGCACCGGAGCCACATGCGTCATGGCTACCTTCTCTTTTACCGCAAGACCCAAGTCAACAAGAGGGTCCCTTCAACTGCATTTACAGTCGGTAGGTATTAAACAGCTGCGTAATCATGACAAGCTATTAATAGAAAAGATGATTTTGTTTTGTTTTATACCACACATGATACTTGAACATTGATGTTGAGACACATGGCTAATTGTAGTTGTAGGTGTAGAGATGAGCAGTTTTACTTTAATGTTTGGATATCTACAACACTGTTATTAATAAGTGATTTGTTTATAGAAGTCATAGTTTATAGAAAAGTATGTCAAGTTGCAATGACCATTAACGTTTTGGTGAAGTCAAACTATTTTAAGTGACTGTAGTTTTTATGTGTGTGTATTTTTAAAAGGTAATCATCATGATGGATTTGATTGGATGTCTTTATGCTGTCTATGAAGAACCCCCAATTAGTCAGCAGTATTCACATTATTATCATCAATATTATGTAGAATTATTATGATCGAGGATTTAAATGCTACTCAAGTGAATGTTCCATCCCTTTTCAAACTTATAATGTTTACCTAATTTTCTTTTGTAGGTAGTGTAGTTCTGATGGTTTTATCCGGTATTTACATGCCAGCTATGAAGAATCCACCATCTAGCCGCGTATGGCCTGTGATGTACGCTCAGATCATTGTTAGCTTCGAGTGCCTTGTTGCGTTCATCAGTTTAGCCATCTACACCGGTAAGTTTCAATCCTCAGAGATTTATATTTGAAATAAAACTGTATATTTTTCATTTTTAATTTTGGAAATACTTAATGACATTTTCTTCTCAAATTAAAACAGTAAATTATGAATAAAGCCCAAACATGTTGCTTTTCATTAAAATATTACAGAGACAGGGGGGTTTTTTAAATTAAAAATTTCAATTACTGAATCTTGCAAAAAATTATAGATTGTTAGTGTTTTTTTCTTCTTCAAAATTGTTTTTATTAAAAGGTAAAACAATTTTTCTTTTGAAATTTTATTATAAATTAGCCTTTTGAAGGGTTGATGTAGGCATCAGAAGTGAAAATAGATACTTATGCCTTTGCAACAAAGTGGCCAGAGGCATTATGATTTCAGATGTCAGTATGTATGTACAGTATTAGGCCTGAGACAAATATCTGAATATTAAAATAATTTGAATAGATTAACAGCCGTTGGTATTCAAATATAGTAAGAGTACATCAAAGCTCCATTACTTTTTTTTGGTTTCAATTATAAAGTATTTACAAAAGAATCGGAATATGGGGGTTATCCCGACCTTTCTGGTTGAATATTCAAATAGCAAAAAACGTATTCGTCCCAGGCCTATACAGTATATGTCCTGTACATTCTGTGTTTTCATAATATTCTAAGAGAATCTGTTTTTCCCCAAATATATTCAACAGGAAGGGTGATAAGCTTCAACAACAGACGCAGTCTCCCGGATGTAGAACAGGAGGAGTTCACAGCGACCATCACTCAGCCATCAGTCAACCTGCCAGATATTGGCTACAGGTATAACTGTTCTCTTTCTCCCTCACGTTGTTTGTCTCTCTCCAATTTGAAACAGTTTCCTTCTCTTTGGTAATCTGTCTGAAAGTTAATTTCTTTGTTATATCTTCTTTAATTGAGGAGAAACACAAAATATAAACATACTTCATTATATATTGCACAACCATTAAAATAAAGTTCTTTGGTGAGCATATAGATATCGGCCAGAGTCGAGCATCGATGACAAGTAAAGTTTTACAATCTTTTTTCTTACAAGCTTTACTAATAATGTATGTGATTGTTCTGAAATGACAACAATTATTTCACCATATCTTACGCTTTATTATGTTATTTCTACATGTATTCCAGTGGTTTCATCTTCTTACCCTGTTTATTTGCCTTTTATTTGTATTTATTTATTTTTCATTTTTTGTTGTCTTCATTTTTTTTCTCAGGGATGCTAGTTACATGGAGAATCTACTGGAGAAGCAGGCTGATATGATCCACTACCTGAGACTGCACACGGCCCATCTCAGCAAGAAAATCCTCAGACTAACTCGGCTCACACATCCCAGCGGGAGTTCCATGAATAGCATAAGATACTCTTGAATATCAAAATGTAATACATGACCAGATATGCCTGGTCTTGGACAAAAACAACGTTGCTTGAGAAAATGGGCTGACATGATCCATTCTTAAGACGACCCACCTCAGCAAGAAGATCCCGAGACTAATACTTCTCGCACATCCGGGTTGCAGCGCCATGAACAGTATCAGATACTCTCGAGTAGCATTATTAAATGCTTTTATCCGAATATGCATGATCTTCATCTAAAGAATGTTGGTTGAGATGAGAGTGAATATCTTAAGCCCGGCGCAGACAGAGCCGACTCGACCCGATCCGACTGGTTTCAATCAGGCTAGAGTTGGGCCCGGTCGGTCAGAGCAGATTTATCGTGTTGAATCGGCCCCAACTGGCATCCGACTGTCTCTCGACTGGCAAAATGTGTGTCGCGAGGCACTGAAAACTGAGCCGATCGGAAGGACAACCAGTCGAGTCGGCTCTGTCTGCGCCGGGCATTAGACTGCACACTGCGCAACTATGCAAGAACATTCTGAGACTAACAAATCTTACGCACCCTAGCGGGAGTGCCATGAATATAAATAAGGTCTTGGACAAAAAATCATTGCTTGAGAAAATAAGCTGATATTATCTATTTCAGCCAGAGAATCCTGAGATTAACACACCTCACTGTGGCATCACTATGAACAGTATCAGATGCTCTTGAATATCAACATTAGATGATTGAACCCAGCTGGTCTTGGACTAATAATATCTGGCCTTGACTGACAGTGATCGCTTGCAAAATGGGCTGACATTATCAATTTCCGAAGACTGCACACGGCTTACCTCAGCAAGAAGATCCTAAAGACTAACATGCCCTCACACATCCTAGCGGCAGTGCCATGAATAGCATAAGATACTCTTGAATATCAAAATGTAATACATGACCAGATACATGTATGCCTGGTCTTGGACTAAAAAACGTTGCTTGAGAAAATGGGCTGACATGATCCATTCCTAAGACTGCACACGGCCCACCTCAGCAAGAAGATCCTGAGATTAACACGCCTAACACATCCGAGCGGCAGTGCGATGATCAGTATCAGATACGCTTGAATATCAAAATAAGAAATTCTTAACCAGGTGTATATAGGTCTTGGGTCTTGGTCCAGGGTCTTGGACTGAAAATAACATTGCTTGAAAAGAAGGTGAATGTAAATAACTATCTTGATCTATACACAGCAAGAAAATCCTTAGACTTACATGTCTCACACACCCTAGCGGGAGTGCTATGAAGAATATCAGATACTCTTGAATAGTATAATGAGATACTCATAACAAGATGGATGCATGCATGGTCGTGGAATTAAAAATATCTGGGCTTGACTAAACTGTGATTGCTTGAGATACAGGCTGATGTGATCCACTACCTGCAACACGACCCACCATAGCAAAAATATCCTCAGACTAATGCATCTCGACTATTTGGATACCTGGATGAAAAATGGAGTTGAAATGGTGTGGCAATATGGGTAGAGTGCATGCTCTCCAATCAGTGATATCCTGAGCTCAAAACCAGTGTATGCCCACTGCATTTTCCCTTCAGCAAGACATTTAATCCACTATTGCTGCTCTCTGTCCAGGGGGTGTTTCACAAAGATTAAAAGTTGAACTTAAGTTGGACCTGACTTTTATGGAAAGCTGTAAGTTACTTCTTTGTAAAATTGTAGAAACAGTTCTTTTTAAAAGGAATAAAGTTTGATCAAAACAGCATTATTTTTTTTTATATCAAAGAGCCTTGAATTTATTGGTATACATTTGTATTAAAAATCTCAAATAATTGTAATTATTTGCTTTTGAATATAGGTTTTATTCCAAGGCTATAAATGGCTTTCCATAATGGTTACATCATACTAAGATTATGTTCAACTTAGAATCTTTGTGAAACACGTCAACAGCTTCTCGAAAGTGGGGGGACATCGGCGAGGGAGCGAAGCGACCGGGCGGAGGGTGTGGGAGGGGGTGTCCCTCTCCCACAGTCGGGAGCTTTTGCACTTTTGGGCTTGAAATTTTGCGATTTGGTGCATATCTGAGACTGAAATTTCACATATACATGTATGTCAGAGTGAAATCTAATGATCAAACATACATAATGTATACACTTATGACAAAAAAGTGGGGGGACAATCCCCTCCCCTTTCAAAAGTGGGGTGGACATGTCCCCCCCGTCCCCCGCCTGCATGTTGACGCCCATGTATAAATCGAGACCCGGTAGGAGGTGAAGAACCTTTGTGTGAATCATAGTGAATGACCTTCTCAAAGAGGGCCTATGAGCTGCTTGGAAGGAATGCTCCACAGGGAGTGAAGGGCTGGCATTTGCATCCTATGACGGGGGTAATAATAGTTAAAAGGGCTTAGGGATGATATTTTATCATATTAGGCCCTTTATAAATATATATGGAACCTATTATTATTGTCATTATTTGAGAAAAAATTATATACTGATGTTCCTAACCCATATGATGTGATCCTGGTTTTGTTTGAATTGAACGGGGGCAAGGGACAAATCTTTGAAAGAATGCGATCAAACTTTTGTTCTCATGAATAGTTTGACAAATTATTTATGTAACATTAAACTCTTATGTAGATGAGGGAATGCACTTTAAAAATGGTGTCTCCATCATCAGGAAGATTGTCATAATCACATTGAAAAGAGAAAACATTTTAGAAATACTTCATATGCAAATAAACCATTTATATCATCGGGAACATGGTCATAATCTTTACCAACTGTAAGTCAGAGAGTGCATTTACGATGCAATTTTCATATATCTGAATAAGTAGGGGCTGACATTTCTTGTCATCCTATATAAGACAAATGCTAAAAGTACATGTTACTTTTTTATTAGAACAAAGTTGTTGGTACACTGTAAATAATAGTGTGTTTTTTATTGTGCTTACCCTATACAATTATCTGCATTATATTAATGATCAATTTGACAATTTCAAAAGTTAAATCTAATTAAAACTGATTATAATTTCCACTTGTTCACTACATGTATGTGAAATCTATTATATTTATATCAAATTGAAAGCCCTCCAAATCTCATTAATTGCATTCAGTGGCGTACCCAGGATTTTTTAAAGGGGGGGGGGGGGACCAGAGATCTTCAAAACTGTTTGGGGCCGAGACCGGGTTTTAGTCGTTCGAGACCAGGTTTTAGTCGGTCGAGACCAGGTTTTAGACGGTCGAGACCGCTTAAAAGTAGTCTCGAGACCGGCTAAAATTTGAAAAGGAGGGGTTCAAACCCCCCAAAACATCGATTTTTGGTCCAAAGTGGGGGTTTGAACCCCCAAAACCCCCTTCTGGGTACGCCTATGATTGCATTCGATTTTGTTATTTGCCAAATAAGTGCATCTGCAAATGTATCAGAGCAAAAACAAATTGACTTGTACGTACCTACAATCCAATTAATGTACATGTATATTCCTTACAGTCTTTTAAAGGAGAAATTTCCCGACCGAAAGTATACTCTTAATTTTGTTCTCTACACATAAAAATATAATTTCATGCATATATATTTCTAGCATTTGCCCTGTGAACAAGGGAGGAGCACCATTCAAAGTCACTCTTAGTACGGGCTAATCCCGTTCTTCACGTACTGTACAGTATGGAGGCTGCTACTATATTTTTAAAACCAGGATATTGAATTGCTTGCGCTAGGATGTGATGTCAGTTGCAAACAAATAACCTCCGTCTCTGTTTGTTTGTGGACAAACCGTTCGAGCTGCTTGAGCTTACAAAATTAAAAGAGAATTGAAGGCGGGGAATATTTGTCCTTTAATGATGGTACAGGAGAACATGTTACAATATGTTTTGTGTGTGTTTCGTATGTTTTTTATATTGTTAATATATTTCAGGGTTAATTCTGGCAAAACATGTACTTGTTGAACTTGTTAAGTATACCATGCAATAGTTGCTCAAATGGTTTTGTTCAAGATTTCACATGCTGTTCACATTTTGTAAATATGTACTCGTAATATGTACTATTTATTATTTTTTCAATTTTTGGAAATTAAATTGGTGGCAAAAAAATAAATGAACATAATAATAAAAATAAGTTGCTTCATTTTGTCGATTTGATGTAGTTATGAACGATACTGCTGAAATATTGATTATACAGAATCTGATGTTCGTACTAGGGAACAAGGAGGCATGTCTGACTTGGTTGAGTTTCAGATAAGAGATAAGGGCCCTTGCAGAGAGTGATACAATCGATTGTAAGTTACAATTGATTGCAAGTCAGATCACGTGTTCGAAATGCGCAAATCTGATTGGTTGAAACGCATACATTTACTGACTTACAAACAATCAATTGTATCTTACAAGATTGTTTGTATCTCTTTATGCAACGGGGCCAATGAGTGTCAGTTATTAGGTATCAAAAGTGAGGGTGTCATAGTGGGCGTCTTACATGACAGTTGGCGTTACATGTACATTCAGAATAGAGGGCGTTGTACATATAAGTCACTCCCAATATGACTAGCTACGCACTTGTATCCCCCAAAAAGCGTTTGAAGGGTTTCATTTTCAGCTATACGGCGTCACAAAAAATCACAAAAAGGGTACCTTTTCAGGTGCACATAGGTTTTCAAAGCATTATGGCATTTATGGTCCATTTCAGAGGTTGATGGATGCGGTGGGTAGCACTTGTGTATGAGAGTGCCTATCAAAACTCTTTAAAGGGATCTAGTAATATCGTCAAAATCCACAAAACTCTAGTGGTTCTCACATACCTGGGTGTATAATTTTGTATTACTGAAAGAAGCATGGGGCCAATTCTTTTTTTCTTCTGAATTTCTCTTTTGTTGTAAAGATATTTATGATATGTTTGGATTTTAAAAATCTTCATTGGATAAGTTTAAGTGTGTACAAAGCTAGTGCAGAGCGTTAGCAATCACCACTGTTTTTTCGCTCATTATTTGGTCGTAATTATGACGTTCATTTCCCATGGAATTTTCACACATATCAGATCACAGAAATACACATTTTATCAACTCATCCATTAGTTTTTGCACATGTCAACAAAGTTACTAGATCCCTTTAAATAAAATCATAATTACTGATACAAAACAACACAATCAAGAGACTTACACAAATGTAAATGATAAAATTAGATTGGTATGTTTTTAATTCAAATTTTGAATACTTCTCTCGTACATACAAAAAAGAAACAATATACACAATACATAATTTCATAGATTACAAATTTTTTTTTGCATGAAAGCTTTGCAAGTGAAAATGGTTTAACAAAATTGCGTATATTTATGCCACCATAAACAATTTTAACAGCACAAAAGAGAGAAATTAGAAGACATAAAAGGGGGATAACATTGATAGCAAGATAGGTAGATTTTATCAATTCAAAATTTAACTTTATAATTCTGAATATTAGTTATCAATTCAAATTTAAAATTTATAATTCTGAAAATTAGTTATCAAATGTACAAATAGATATTATTCAATGTATTAAATTTATATTCATAACCACAAAATCAGTTTCACATGAAAATGCACAAATTGCTTTAAAACCTATTCTCAAAGAAATACAACAATAACAAATTAAACCGTTTCTCTGATAAATACATTTTAGTGTTTATTACATAACTTTTATGTGAATTTGTTATATCAATATTCCTAACATTTAATTGAAATTAAATCTCATATTTGGCATTCTCTTAATTTTCAATTGAATAGTTAATAAAGCGTGTATTTCATGTCATAAGAAATTGAGAAAAATATCTTGATTTGGCAAGTTTGAACAATTTTGTTGAATCAATAAATAACTTCCATTATAACAATTTCAATATTTTACACATAATTATAAATTAAACTTTTTGTTCAAAATTCAAAATTTTGTGTAATTTTCGAGTGGGTTAAGGAAAAATGTATATTAGAGGAAGGAAGGGAGAAGTTTTAGATGAAGAACACTTTATAGTAAAAAAAAAAATCAAACAATAACTAGAGATAATTTTTTGCGTAGCAAATTAACAATCGACATGAAATAAACTTAGGAAACGACCGTTACAGGAACTCATTCCGCTTGAAAACAAATATGTTTCAGACAGTATAGAATTAAATGAACATATACATGTACACTATAAAGTTTAGTACTTTGAAAGAAAATGACATGAGACGTACTTCACATATAAAATCATATACAAGTAAAAAAGCAGAATAATTTCTTAACCCATTCAAGACCGTTGATTTTGCTATATCAGGCATTCTCCATTTAGATCCTAGCTTGACATTACGTGATTCTCCCGTTAGATGAAAACCTCACTTTGAGGGCCTAAACTGTGGTCGTAATTATGATTTTTTTAGCACTCAAACCTGCATCCAGTAGATTTTTATCAGGGTTGGCACTTTCTTAGAACCAGGGCAGATCTCTGTGATAGCACTGGGCCTCGGGGGGGCAGTTAACACAGCGTGGGATTGTTGACAGTAGTGATACAACTGTCAGAAACTGATAAGAATGTGACCGAGTTGATTACCACGATGGTGGAAAACGAACTAAGGACACAATCACGTCATGAGTAATTTCGGACCAGTCCTGAACAGGTTAAAAAGTGAAGGAAACATGGAAGAGAGTAGTTTGACCCCATAAAAAAAGGTGTGCCGTCAAACCTGTCTTAGTGGCCACCTGCTTATATAGGCCACCAAAAGTGATCCTCTGCAGAGGAAAATTGGTCATAGGAACCAGTGTATAGAGATCACCTGTCTACAGTGGCCACTTTTCTTGTTTCATAGGATCTCTTAACAGGATCTCACTACACAGAGGTTTGACTACACTTCACTTTCTTTAAAACTTATCGAATTAGAGTGAACATGTGAGTTTAAGTTTAAGAGATCCTTCTTGAAATTGATATACCCAATCCTTCCAAAGATAAAATTTACAATGATAGCATGAAATATAGCAAAGAAAAATAGTCTTAGTTATAACAAAGAAGCAGTGAATCGTGAAAGTAACAATTGTTAATAAACTGAAAGACATATTTAACATCTCATTTTTACAGCTTCAAAAATGACAACAGAGCATTCTCCAATACCACATACCATCTCCTATACATTCTTCTTGTAAAATAAGGATTAAAATAGTGGATAACATAATTGACTGTACCATTATAGATCAAACATAGGCCAATATTAAAAGATACTTATGTTTTCTTCCTTTAGTTAAATGTACCATGTACCATGCTAAACAGCTAGCTAGTATATACCCAGAACCCCCTATAACGATTGCTATCATATGCAGAACTCCACACTAATTTTTCTTGCAAGTTGGACCGGAAATATAATTTTCTCTAATAATTTGTAGGTCTGAAACAAAATGTTACTGCCACCGAATTTCGTTTCAAAATTGTACTTTCAAAATGTCACTTCAAATAAATTATAAATGAGGCTTGATAAACCCTAACCATAGTTATTATCTCTTTCTATTTTCATTTTGACAATCTATTTGCCCAATTAGGCCACTAAAATTTTACTTTCATCCAACTTTACTGGCCCAACATCAATTTTACTAACCCTAGGCCATCGAGCAAATGCCCTGTCACAAAAATAAATGTTTCATTATTTTTGTTGATAACAATGACGATCAAAATGTAGCCACCATAAATACTTGCTGATGATCCCTTGAGTTTTTTCCAGCACCTCTTTTACACAGATTTAAATTTTGGTTTAGTTTGCATATGATGAAGATTCTTCTACAATGAAACATCCATGCCTGTGCCCCAACTTTCAAAGTTATCCATTTACTTTGTAAAGTTCAACCAAATTCACTTGATGCTTTTGCACTTCGCTTGTACTTTGTTGTTTGGGTTATTATGGTAACAGAAGAATGGAATGGGTTTTTGATTTGTCAGATGAATGGAGATATCCATGATTAAGTTTGAAAGCGTCTATGGCACTTTTGACCGTAGTTAGTAACCAAATTCTGATACTTCACACGAATGATCGGGATAAAATCAGACATTGATTTTCTGTTTATTGGTATATGATTGAAGTCTCAAATATTACTTTTGGGAAAAAATATAAAGTTAATGGATCACTTTAATAAAAAACATTTTCATGAAAAGTAAAACAGCATCCTATTTCTGTTTTGATTTGACTGAAAAATACCTCCAAAGTATGACTGACTGAAAGTAACTGCAAAATTTGCAAAACATAAGTTAAATACTATTTGTACTAACACAATATTAATAAAACAATATAAATGAGTATAAATGCTTGATGGAATCTTTGATTAGAAACGGAAGTGTCCAACCCAAAATCATGTCTCCATTCTGAAGCATTTTTGCAGTAAATGGAAAAAATATACATATATATCACATCTGTCATTAGGTTACACACCAGTTAATCTTGTTTTTCCATATACAGAGGTATAATATATTTATAATTAAAACAAAGATATTAACAGTCTTGGTCAAGGCTGTTGTTGTTTTTTCTTGAAACATATTTCAAAAATATTTACACAACATCAATCATTAAGAGAAAAAGAAAATAAATGTACACTATTTAAAAAGAGAGAAATCAGATAACAAAATATAGACTTCGTCTAATAACAACACCAAAGAGATAAAAGGAGTTGCCATACAATATGAAAGTTGAGCTGTTTATTTAATCAGTGTGATTTTTGTTCGCAAACATTTATTTTGAATGAGAGTAATTACTATTTTAAACAAATCAAAAGAAACTTGTAGCTCAAATTGGAAGGGAGATAAATATAAAAAATATGAACAACATTAATTTGTTTTTGTTTCGTTCAAACTATATTAATTGTAGAAAACATACTTTCTAGTTTAGTAATAACACACCTCTCACCATATAAAACATAATGAAATAATATAATTGTATCATATGTTATACATGGTTAATGTGTTTAATCTTTGGATCAAACTGAAAGCTAAAAGACTATCATGATTGCACTAAATATCTACATTTAACACCAAACATATTATAATATACTATCAGAAAATTTTACTATGAAAATTAACACAAAATGCTGTCTAGGATGTTTAAACCTAAGATTATAATTGTAAATGTAAATAACCATTGAATAAACTTTCACTAATGTCACTACATCGTATTTCTTTGTGATATCTGCAATGTTCAGTAATCATTATGGTAGACAAGCTTATAGAAAAGAAACAGAATAACAAATTTGATTTCAGCAGGCTTTCAACAAATACATTTTGCTATCACATATTTATGTACAGATAATAAAGTTTGATCATACGTATCATATTCATCTTTTCAAAGCAGAACACAACATCATGCAAAATATGACTTCAAAAAGCAACTTGGAAGAAAAAAACGGTTAGCATGAAATTAAAAAATACAACTTTACATTTCATATCATAATCTCAAGATATACACTGATATACAAAGACTTCGGTCCAGATTTTATACACCACATTATATAGATAAATCCTGATTAAACATGGACAAATAATCAATTCTTCCTACCCATTTATCACAAATTGGCAACGCTTAGCTGTTTTAATCATTGAAATTCATGCCACAAGCGATAGCTGGATAGATGGCTTTTGGTGTAGTTAAGTGAGCCATGTTCTATACAACGACGGATTCCTCTCATAGATATTGGCCCGAGTTCTCATCAGTGGCACAAATCCAGTCCAGTTTTAACGACCTAAACTACCGTAACTGTTTAAACAATTTGCCAATGTACATTATAATGATCAAAATAACTTCGCGTTGCCAATTTTTGTTCAGCAGGTAGAAGAAAATAGCATCGTTTCATTTATTTTAGAAACAAATCAACAACACATCAATTTCTTTCGATAACAAAAATATAGAAATATTTCATGACCAATTACAGTTATGCAGTACACACGGCCGGGTAGTTAGCACCAATTAACACCAATGTGAATGTTTAGGATTTATAAATATGCCAATTGATTTGAAAAGAAACCGACAACACAACACCAGTAGGCCAAGACATACTATGAGAGTTTACACAATCTTAGAAAAGCTTATTTGCGTGGAAAAAAGGGAATATTGATTAGTGATTTTATAATATCTGATTGGATTAGGTATTCTTGTGACATAAAACAAACATCACAAGCAAATCACTTTGATGAAATAACTACTGGAGAGATATGTAAGAGTGTAGATACAATTAACTTGCAAATAAAAATCATAACTACAAATTTACTGAGAAAGAAAGATGAGAGAATATGCTGCCTATAAATGTATACAAAAAACAAGTGTATGCATTCATAGTTATATATTCAGTTGTTTCTGATTGAATGAATTAAATTGAAGCTGACATGTTAAAGGTAGTTCAGATTCGTCAAATCAGATGCGCGGCGCCATCTTGCGTAGGCGTTGCGCACGGTGCGTAATGCACGTTAGCTCAGTGTTATGCAGTGCGCGCATACTAGCCTAGTTCAAAATGGCGACCCGCTGTGTAGCATCCCCACGCTTGATGACCTTTAACCCTAACCAGGCCGGGGGGGGGTGGAATCCACCCCCCCCTCGACTTTTCGCGCGATAATTCCACAACGCGCGCAGGTATTGCCGCGCGACTTCGTGAGTTTTTTATTGAAGTCTTGCGCAACTTTTGAGACCAAATTTGCGACGACCGGGTATACGGTTTTAAAGTCACGTGACCTTTTGTAAGTGAGCGTCGGCCCGAAAATCGCCAAATTTTGTGATTTGTGTACAAATCCTATGGAAATTGATTTTTTCCTATAATAGACAAAACCTTCATTATTTTTCATTCTAATCACTGCAGTCATTTAATTTTGGGCTACAAGTTGTTGAATAATGGTTAATAATTTATTCCATCAAAAAAAAAAAAAAAAAAAAGTAAAAAAACAAAGAAATACATAAGAAATTAAAAAAACAAAGAAATACATAAGGAATTTTTTGGCTGTCGCAATTTTTAATGTTGAAAACCTGATAATTAGGTCATAAAGAATATTCATGCACAAAATTAGCATATTCTGAGCCATATTTAGTGATTTATTGACAAAAAGGGGATTTTTGCATAAATTTGCATAATTAATTCGAAATTGATTTTTTTTTTTTCAAAAAACTAACAATGCAATCTTGTAGATTATGTCGCAATCTATCTGTGTGCCAAATTTTGTGGCGGCCGCGCGTTCGGCGACCGAGATCTCAGGGGGGGGTGGAATCCACCCCCCCCCGGCTATAGCATAGCCAAAATAACCCGGCCTGGTTAGGGTTAAAGTTTAAAGGAGAATATACCGAGAATTCTATCCTGAAAATAACGCGTTTGCGATTAAATCAGATGAGAGAGAGGAATAAGCTCTCAGCAGCCTGTATGTGACATAACAATCAGCAATAGTATGAGAGAAATATCATTTATTTTTGTATTCATTTCCGATGTTGCCCAATTACACACTGAAAGCTCTTCTCAAACATTGCTCAAACGTTGCTTGTAAATGCAACTGAAAACATGAATTCACGGATGGACTTCCAGCAGTCTATTAAACCCAATCAAGACTACTTGTATGTATATGATTTACAGAATTATGTGTCAAAATAAACTGTCCACATTACTGCAGTAATCTGCAGTAATCCCTATTGATGTGTACAAATCAATCAAAGCCTGGAACAATCTTGGACGGGTTTTAAAACAAAATATAACTCAACTTGTTTGCATTACTACAGTTCTAATAGCAGACAATATCTTCATTCGTTGAGATTTTAGTTCATTTTACACTTATTTATATCAACAAGAGTTGTATATATATCAATTTGGCATCTAATTTCCTCACATTTGAAGTATTGAATTATATGTAATACGTAACATCTACCTCTTGCATATAAAATTTGGTGGTTGTAGTTCAAATTCACTCCAGAAATACCCAGTGAAATACATACATACATGTACTATACAATCATCAATATAATAGTATCATCACAGCAAATTACAAAAATACGCTCTTGGATATTGTAGATTACATGATTTCATATCAATACTTGTACCTATCATTGGTAGGAAGATATTCTCAAACACAGCATACTTTATAGATTTGCTTTTACAGGAGTTTGGATATTTGCAAACTTGTAATCACCATTGTAGACAAGCTTTTAGAAAAAGGAAAAACAAGTTACATGTCATATCCTATTCATGTCATATCCTATTCTTTAAACGGATAGTTCAGTTTTGGGTATAGAGGGAGCTGCATGAAATAATTTTTTTGTGAGGTAATGAAAAACTGAGTGTCAAATTTGAAAGAGCATACAATTTTAATGACAGAATAAACTTTGTTTGATCAAAATCGGTTCAGAAATGGCTGAAATATCCATAAATATAACTTTACCATTTGTAATTATTGTGTGGCCCCACAATAATTCAATAATTTTGAACCAGCCATAAAAAAAAAAAATGCTTACACTTTTCAAAAATTTACCAAAGATGTTTTTAAATAGTTGTTCTCTATTTAATCATTATTTTAATCAAAACATCACACGCTCAATTTTTAATTAAAAATGGTTGAAACCAATCAGTTTTAGAGAGCGCCCTCTTGCGTTTTAAGTTTTAACAGCTCTTTTGAATGATAACAGGCTTTTTACTTAGTCGTTGGTAATTTGTTATACCTTTTGAGCATGGTGGAGTTATAACTATTAGTTTGTAATGTAATAGTGCTGGTTTTGGTTACTAAAATTCAGTTTTACCAAAACTGTACTCTCTTTACCAAAACTTATCTATCCCTTTAATCTATAGGCTGTACAGTATACTTGGGGGGAGGGGGGGGGGGGTGTCACTGGAAAGAACAACTTAAGCTTCTCTGCTGAGCGCGGTTGCATGTTTTTTAAATTCTATGTAGTGATTAGTTGATTTAATCAAAGATTTGAAACTGCCTCATTTAAGACTTCAAGCATTATATCTTGTGTGTTTGTTTTAATAGGCAGTGCATTTTTCATATTCTGATGATTATAACTTTTGTCCCCATAGAAGTTTGTAATATTATAATTTCTTTCATAGCCAGCATCTATATCATGTGATTGTTATAAGCAACAATTATATTCTGATAATTATAACTTTTGCCCCGTAGTAGTTGGTAACATTATAATTTCTTTCATAGCCAGCATCGTGTGATTGTTATAAGCATTTTCAATTATGACATCCCATTGCACAATCTACCCATGGACAATTTGGGTCATAAACTCATGAATCCTTTATGGGTAGCATGATTGTAGCATTTTCAATTATAACATCCCATTTAAACAATTTCCTTTGAGGTTTGTTGTATTCTCATTTCTTTCATAGGCAGTCTTTCTACCACAAGATTGTTTCAAGCATTTTCAACAACAAAACTCCCAATTTCTCCAATTTCCTTTGATAGAAGTTGTTCATATTCTCTTTTCTTTCACAGACAGTCTTTCTACCACATGATTGTTATAAGCATGTTTAATCTTCCAATTTCACCATTTATATTTAATAGAAGTTTGCCATATTCTCTTGTCTTTCACAGGCTTTCTACCATGATTGTTATAAGCATTTTCAACAAAAAACTACCCATTTCCCCAGTTACATTTGATGAAGTTTGTCATATTCTCTTTTCCTTCGCAGACAGACTTCCTATAACATAATTGTTATATACATATCCAATTGTAACTTCCCATATTCCCTGACCAATCTTTATCACATGATTTATCACATGATTATTACGTTAATGATTTACCTTTGATAGAAGTTGGGTCATATTCTTGTTTCTTTCATAGGTAGCGTCTCTATTATGTGATTGTTATTGGTATTGTTCATCTTTACCTTCACGAGGGCCGGTCCGGCCACACGCTCCTCCTTCGACAACCGCCTCGTCGGTGGATTGGGCTTCACTTTGGAGCCATCGGGCGACCGGGCCTGGGATCCCTCGGGCGACCTTAAATTGGGCCCTTCTTGACTAGCCCCTACATTTGACCCAACATTTATTCCGGCATTTGAGCCAACATTTGACCCTGCACTCGAGCCAACATTTGACCCTGAATTTGGCCTGACATTTGAGCCGATACTTGAGCCGTAAGTCGACCCCTCCAGCCTGGCACCTACATTTAAGCTTCCTTTTGACATGATATGCGCCGTGACATTGGCCCCAGCCTGTGCGTCGACGCTTCCTCTCATATTTGCCTCGACGTTTCGTCCACCTTTTGGCATGATCGTCGATCCTTGGAGTCTTGCGCCGGCGGGCTCGGTGGGTCTCACGCTCTCGTAGTTGTGCTCCGGTCTCTCTCTCCTCTCGCCTTCCTCGTCACCACTGGTAGCGCCCTTCCCGTGTTTGCTCTTCGTCTTCTTTTTCTTGGCTGCATTGTCCTCAACAGCTTGGTACGTGTGTTCCCTGCGCACCCACAGATCTGGGTTTGCGTGGTGCGAGCTGATATGTATGAGCCTATCGTCGACCGGCGATCGCGGTGCCATGTCGTCCTCATCGATCGACTGGTAGTTATTCTCCACCGTCAGTGGTTCCGTGATCGGTATCCTCATGGCGCCACCAGCGGTACCGGTTGGAGGTGGCGGTGGGTTTTCATCAACATCGGCATAAATGTCCGAATAGCTGTCCATGCCTGATGCACCTTGCAGCTGCGTTTGCCCGTTCATGCCATAAACGGAATTCAAGGCGGCTGTATTTGCCTGTAGGTTCACACCACCTCCACCGGCACCGCCACTAACGCCGCCGCCGACACTTGCAGCCACGTGTGGCGTGCGTGTTTCCATGAGGGCGACAGTCTTTCGGTTCTTGTTCACCTTGGCGTATAGCGCGCCAAAGTCGTCGTCTTCCTCCACACTCTCTCGCTTGTGGTTGTTGTTGTTGGCGTGGTGAGGCTGTTGGGTCGTTGGTGGTTTGCGTGGTCCCTCATCCTGGTTCCCCGACTTGTTGACCTTCGCGTAGAGCTGGTCAAAGTCCTTCGTCTCCGGCTTGCCGCTCTCCACGTGGTTGCCGTTGCTGTTGGAGCTGGCCTCTTGGGGGCGGTGTTCGGTCATGGTTTTATCGACCACTGCATAGGGCTCTGGGTCGTCGTTGTAGTTGGAAGCACCTATTGAATCATTTGAAAGGGAAAGAAGATGTCAGGAATACTTCATGCTATTCTTAGGCTAGATGCTTCAAGGAAATTACAAAATACTTCTGTTTTCATCATTATACTGAATAAATTATACATGATTGGAAAAAGGATAGATACTGTATGCCTTTTTAATATAAATACTGATATTTCCTTATGAATTTTTAGAAAAGATATACATGTACATGTAAAGAAGTTTTCTGTACAAATATAATAAATGAGTTGATGTCTTGATGATCATCTACATTACGTACTACATTAAAAACGAAGCAAACCTCTTTATGAGCACACTATAGCAGAGTAGCTCTTTTCCATTTCAATGATTAGGGACACTAATCAGCTTATGCAGTAATTTGTACCGTGGTATACAACACATTTTTAAACAAACTTGTGACAGTTTCATCATTAAGACTCACCTCCAGGTGGGCGTGGCCTGTTGTCCTCGGTGATCTCCTCATAGACCCGCCTACTAGTGATGGCATGGAAGGTCTGTCAAAAGAGAACAAACATTTCTAGATTGATTTTGAGATACAAGGAAAATTGTATTTACAACTTATAGTTTAATCATATCATAATGTATATGTTTGAATAAAACGTTTTCATGTTGTTTTTTACCAGTCCTGGTCCAAGTGACTTGCTTAACTTGCCCTGGTCAAGGTTGGAGTGTGGTGTTGTTCTGCCCTCTTACATTGTTATCATCCACTTTCTCATTGATCCCATAAGAATCAGGCTCGTCCCCTGCTCCCCCTACAAAATCCCACTGCTGCCACCAAAATTTACTGCAATAAAAATAAGTTTCACAACAAGAATAGTGTGCCTTGCACTGTCATCCCCTAGGTAGAGGTGGGAATGAGGTGCTGTTCTGCCTCCTAACATTGTTATCATACATTATATTCCATTAAAGTCAGGCTTGCCCCCAGTTCCACTAATACCAAATCCCACTGCTGCCACCAAAATACTTAAAGAGAGCTAAAATAGTGTGCCTTGCCTGTCGTCCCCTGGGTAGAGGTGGGGATAATGTCGCTCTAACCCCTAATACTCTAATCATCTACTTGCTCATAGATTCCATCAAAGTCAGGCTCGCCCCAGTTCCACTTTACCAAATCCCACTACTGCCACCAAAATATATTGCGATATCGCTCAATTTCATGACAAGAGTAGTGTACAAATTGCCTGGCATCCCCTGGGTAGTGGTTGGGGAGGTGTTTTTCTGCCCCCTCACATTGTTCTCTAACGCATCCCACTGCTGCCACAAAAATATTCTGCGATAAAGCTTCTAGAAAAAAATAGTGTTTGACTTGACTGTCGTCCCCTGGGTAGTGGTTGGGGAGGTGCTTTTCTGCCCCCCTCACACTGGTATTATCCACCCGCTCATACATCTAATGTAAGCCAGGCTAAACGCTGCTCCCTCTAATGCATCCCCCCGCTGCCACCAAAATAATGTGCAATACAGCTTAAATTTATGACAAGAATAGTGTATGACATGCCTGTCGTCCCCTGGGTAGAGGTGGGGGTGAGGTGTTGTTCTGCCCCCTCACACTGTTGTCATCCACCTGCTCATAGATTCCATCAAAGTCAGGCTCGCCCCCCGCTCCCCCTCCTCCTGCGGATGCCACCACTGTGACGCCTCCTGTGGCAGAGACTCCCGCCGAGGCTGGCCCTCCGAGAACCTCCTCCGTCTTCTGCGTGTGGTCCAGCTGCTGCCGGGCGCGAATGGACTCTAGGCTTTCTCTCGCACTCACCTGAAAGAATTCCAAAGATTTTGACACACGTTATAAAATTAACAAAAAACTAACATCAAGATCTTCTTTGTGAGCTGTAGTTGTGCCGGGCGCAAATGGACACGAGGCTTTCTCTCGCACTCACCTGACAGAAATTCAGAATATTTTGCCAAATGTAAACTCATTCGGGACTGGCCCTGAAAAATATTTGGCCTACAGTCTATGGAGAAAGTGTGTTTGAATAGCAAAATCAGATGGTCTTCAATGGGCTTATAACAAAATACAAACATTTCTTTGTATGCATCAACTACTGCGGGGTATGTTTGACTTTCACTCACCTGTGTATGTTAAAAGTTGACAGAAAGCGATTGTTGTTAGGAGTCGCATGTAATTACGGGACCACGCTGTCCACTCCACTGCTTGGAGCCATCTCAATAACACTAACAGGGTCATTTTGGATATACCTAAGGCTCCACATCTGTATAATGTTAGGTTCATATCATATGTTAGGTTGCAATCTAATTATTTTTATCTCACTATTTCAACAATATCAATCAATAATTTGGAATGATATTCATGTTTTCTTAAGACTATTACAAGCTGATATTTAGCTGGTATTCATTTACAATATTAGCTAACAAAATTCTCTTTACCTGCGTGTATGGAGGCTCTACCCTTCCATTTGGACCTATGGGACCATTATCTGGGCCTTGGACTGGTACCCATACAGGTCCTGGACCATCTCCGTCTGGCCCACCTGGTCCCCCTCCTCCTCCTCCTCCTTGTGGCCCAGAATGTGGACCTAGCCCACTTCTACCTTGGTCTGGGCTGCCGGGGGTAGACACTGATGCAGCCCTAAAGGAATAGAATGAACACATGTACAGTGAAACCCTGTGTACTATGACTGACTCAAGGAAACAAGAAAAGCTACTACAGTAGACAGGTGACCTCTACAACATGTCCCAAAATTAATTACAACGGGACTAATGCAACGATAACTTTAAAGATAGTAGATCAATCAGAATGATATTTCACGGTATGAAACTATAACTTATTACCTACATCTTGCAGAAAACCCTATTCGATTTGCTTCAGTGGTCATGGAGAATGAGGATCTTTTGGCAATCATGTCAGATGTCCCTTCCCTCCAGGTTTTGTAATGTAAGGAGACGTGTTGTCCATTGTGTTCATGCGTTATGAACGAAAATGGACACGATTGACAAAAGATCCTCATTCTCCATGACCACTGAAGCAAATCAAATAGGGTTTTCTGCAAGATGTAGGTAATAAGTTATAGTTTCATACCCTGAAATATCATTCAGATTGATCTACTATTTTAAAAGTTATCATTGCAGAAAGTCCCGTTGTAATTAATTTTGGGACATGTTGTACAGATAGTTTTCTCTGTAGGGGACTATTTTAGGTGTCCACTATAGGCAGGTTGGGTGCTATAGACAGGTGGTCTGGATGGGCATGACTCTAAGGGTACAATTACAATGCATAACCTATAATGCTTCTAAGATTATCAGAACTATGAGGCCCAAACAAAATCTAATTTTGGAAAATCCATTTTGCAGGACCACAAAAACAGGTTTTACATTCACAAAATTCAGATGAAGGCTCTTAGAGCGCTAAATATAAATAGATAAATAGAGGAATTTTAATAGCATAACTGTTACTAATAATTCACCAGAATTTGTTTAGATAAGATGCAATATTATTTTAAAAGCAATTTCAACCTTGAAATAAATAGGACTCAAATTAAGGTTTAGAATGGCTGATAAAAGTTTCCTCTATGACAGCACATCCAACTTACAAAGGTACCTCTTCATATTTTTTATATTCTTTCTGATTCATAATCGCTTATAATGTTCATGAAATAATGGTTACAAAAAGTCTCTTACACCTATCTAAGACATAAGATGATTTAGAATTGAAGAGAAGAATACAAAACTCACCTCTGCGACACGGGTGATGATGGGTGGACGGGGGAGTCCAGGTCCAGGGGTTTATGGGGTACAGGGGGCACCTCCTCATCGTCCACATCTGAACCCCCCATTGCACCGTGGGGGGAGGAGGCTGCACCCCCTCCGGCCCCCTGGGCTGCAGCGTTATTCCTGTGGACGTCTTTGACTCGTGCGTAGCCGTGCTCTTTGTCCTGCAACTATAGAAATAAAGTATAATTTGAATGAATCAATGTGACCATTATCATCATGGCTACTTTCATATTCATAGGCAGCAGCACAAGCATCATCATCAAAGTTACATCGCCATAGTCATATCATTATCAACATTATGTTTATAAGGAACATCATTATTACAACCATTATCACCAACATTATCCCCATCATCATCATCATCATCATCATCATCATCATCATCATCATCATCATCATCATCATCATCATCATCATCATCATCATCATCATCATCATCATCATCATCATCATCATCATCATCATCATCATCACCATCACCAATATAATTTCTACAGGTAATCTTGTGTTTAGAATGTTTTTAAAAATATAATTTTTCAGGTTCTGATTCATGGATAAAGTGTTCTAGCCAAAAAGAACTGAGCAATCTTTTCACCCTCACCCGAACAAATGAGCTTAAAATGGAAATACCTTTTTGTCTCCCACCGTTGCGTAGGCATGGTTACCGTTCCCTGCACCCTGGAAGTCTTTCACCTTGGCATAGGAAGAATCGTAATCCGTCTCATCAGCATCTCCTGTAGCACCCTCTACTGGTGACTTGATGCCATTGCCAGAGGTTGGGGATGTGTCTAAAGATGGGAAAACAAAAACAATATAAAATCAGTTTTCATTTTCTAGATACACAGAAAAAGATGCTAGCTATCAGGCATTTAAAACACACTTTGGCTTGTAATAAATCATCATCAGCTTTGTCAGAACCTCCTGTACCTCCCTCTACTGGTGACTTGATGTCATTGCCAGAAGTCGGTGATGTGTCTAAAGATCGAAAAACAATAAAAACAAATCACTTTTTAATTTTCTAGATACGCAGAAAAAAATGCTAGCTATCAGGCATTTAAAACACACTTTGGCTTGTAATGAATCATCATCAGCTTTGTCAGAACCTTCTGTACCTCCCTCTACTGGTGACTTGATGTCATTGCCAGAGGTTGGGGATGTGTCTGAGGATTAAATTAAGGGATAACATTGTTTGGTGTCTTCTTCTAGATGGATGTATGTCAAATGTCAGGTCCCCAAAACCCTTGATCCACAAATATTTTAATAACTCAGGTGATTTTTGTACACGAAATACAAGAAATTGAGACAAAATTGGTGCAAGAGAAGACTGTTTGAAAAGAAGTACTTACACACATTATTTAGGTAAATAAACAGAAAGATACCAGAGTACTAGTATGACACTATAGGACATAAATACATTTCCTACCTTTCACACAAGCGTAGTCGTCCTCCACTACATCACCGTCCGCCATCCCCGCTCCTCCTCCCGCAGCGGCTACGCCCCCTCCTGGCACCGTCACGGCACCCCCCATCCCGCCTCCACCATCCTTTCTCAAGGACCCCGCTCTCATCGTCTCCTCCACGCTGTTATACGCTGGGTCATCATCCACCTCTCCAACTGATGCAGCGTTGGTTGTCTTGGCAACGGATGACATAGCACCGCCCGCACCCATCTCCTTCTTCTTCTCGTCCTTTATGGTGTCGTATGTGCCGTTGTAATCGTTCTCGGCGCTCTCGCCGATATCCGGTACTTTCGGTGGGATGGGCGGCAGCTCGGGGAGGCGGCGTTCAATGGTGGATGCGCGCAGCAAGTTGTTTGGGGAGGGGGGTTGCCCCATGGTGGGGGAGGGCCCCCCTCCGTTGCTGGGGGAGGGCGGGGCGTGTGAGAGACTGAGGGAGGTGGTGAGGGTGGTGGAGGGGTCGTTGGCGGTGGGGGAACTGGGGTGGGGTGAGTTGACGGATGACTGGGACGCCTGTACAGGGAAACAAGAAATGAAATCATTTTAAATTAGTTTCATTACAATTTTGAATTGAAACATATACATGTAGATGAAACTGACTAGAAATTTTTCTAAATGATTACAAATATTATTAGTTTGAATTAGTTTGATACAATATTTATGCATTCATAGTGGAGTGATTGAATGGGCTCTTGCCTTTCAATATGAGGGTCACAGTCTCAAAATAGGGAATAACACTGATGACAATTTTTATTTGAATATGATATTATGAACTGATATGATTTCTCATTAAAACCTGATGTTACATGTAACTCCTTGAGTGCCAAGCTCGCATTTTTGCGAGTTACAATACACACAAATGCTATAGAGCATTAAAATCCCTGGCAATTTAAGAGTTAAGTGTGTCCATTAATGTACAGTTAGTTAGTTAAGTTAGTTAAAGTCTTTCCCGTACCAATGTTGGCACATAAGGCGGCGCCTATCTCCGTTTCAATAGCCCTAGGCCACACGTCTACTAAATGTAGCGAAAGTTACAGAAGGGGGCTAGTCCTCTGGTAACTCGTGTGATTAACTTTCCCTTCTCCATTCTATAAATGCCGAGTGTCTGGCTAGAAGGCAGAATGTACCATTTTTAAAGTCTTTGGTATGACCCGGTCTGGGTTCGAACCCGGGACCTCCCGTGCATGAGGCGGACACTCTAACCGCTAAGCCACCATGCTCGGTTGTACAGTGCATAGTGTAATGTACAATGTACTGTTGGGTTGAATCACACCACGAGCCAAAAACATTCTTTTCACTGCATGAAAATGCATGATGCTTGTCATTTTTACAAGAATACTCGTGTCAAAATGTACCAGTATCTTGTACAATCAAGGAGGTTCTTTAGAGTACAGAAGCCATGACGTCATAAAAACACTTTTTTCGAATTTTTAAATTTGAACTCCATTTTCCGTAAGAGCATCAATAATAATGTCCAAATACCGAAAATCAATCGAATATACATGTATATTACGTATTGGCTGAGATATGCCCATCCGAATGAATTTTACTTCAATGGGCAATCAGTGTTATAGTGCACTGGTTCATATTAAAGTTTGAACCAGTGCACTATAACACTGATTGCCCATTGACAACTAAAATCATTCGGATGGGCATATCTCAGCCATACGTAACCTATTCAATTGATTTTCGGTATTTGGACATTATTTGCTATGCTCTTTCTGTAAATGAAGTCCAAATTTGAAAATTCCCCAAAAAGATGTTTATGGCATCATTGATGACATCACACTTCACCACTCTATTGCATCGAGGTTCTAGAACCTCCTTGATACAATGTGCACTTGTGCAGGCTATGAGCATCATGTTTAGTGTACCAAACATTCCCGCCTGTATACATTGGACTCGTGCCATACATCCTGTTACAAAACCTAATTTGTCCACTGATTTATTGTCCAAATAGTAATTTAGCATTTCTGTAGAATGCATTGTGCTACACATCCTGTAACGTAAAACAAATATCCATGATTTATTGTGTACATAGTGTAACCAATTGACTGTTCAATCAATCCACCTTCCTTATAATGTCAGTAGGCCTATATTTGCATCATGGTTTCTTTCATTTAGGCATTGAGGCACAGTAACAATAACTTGTTTTTATCTGGAATGAAAAACATATTAACATACCGGTCGGGTAAAATTCTAAGTAAAATTCAAACAAAATCACCCCAAACAAAATTACATGACATAGCTCAGTCGGCCACCCGTTATACATTTTCATAATTACTCTTGAGCACTGCTAATAAAGCATTTTTCCTTCTTCTTTTTAAAAAGATGATTCAAGTCCTGTGCTGGGTGTTTAATAGTATAACCACAAGTTACATAAATCTAAGATAAAATATAAAAACGGTGTTAAAACGTAAACAAAAATACAAATACAAAGATGGCATTCTAATTTACCATAGTTTCTCCGCCATTTGCCTTGGGACTAGCCTGTTCAGTGGCGGGAGGGTCCACCCTGTTGAAATATGGAAGAAAAGTATTTAAACAAAAATAACAATAAAAATAATCACAAATTATTTGCAATGCTGATAATGATTTGATAATTAGTTATGTCAGTAACAGTGTATGTTTTAACTGAAAAGTTGGTTTATCATGAATGTCTTCAAATGATAAAGGTTATCAAAGCACTAAATGCAAAATTATACTTTCCTCCTTACACAGAATAAGCTCATCATTTCTTTACTGGCAATACCAATAAAACAATCATAATCCTGTTTATATTCTAAGTCAAACTACTAAACTGCCTACAATTTTGATTTGATAAGTTCAAGAACTATACATCTCTGTGTTCATAGATACAGTATGAGCATAACTTTGATATAATTTACATGTACACCCAATGTATTTTTGTCAGTTGTTGCATGCGAGTTAAAAACTCATACTCATGAATATTTGAACAAGTTCTTTAATTAAGGGGATAGTTGAGTTTTGGTCAAACTTAATTTTAGTACCCAAAACCTGCACCATTACGGTACAAACTAATAGTTATAACTCCACCATGCTCAAAGGGTATACACAATTACAAAACGACTAAGTAAAAATCCTGTTATCATTCAAAAAGAGTTGTTACAACTCAAGAGGGCACTCTTTAAAATATCATTGGTTTCAGCCATTTTTCATACAAAATTGAGCATGTGCTGTTTTGTTAAAATAATGATTTTAAAAATAGAGATATCATCAACAAATATTTAAAAAACCTCTTTTGAAATTTTTTGAAAGAAGTATATTTATGCATTTTATGTATTTTTTTAAAAAGTCACGATATATATCGTCTAGCCAAACGATATATAAATAAAATCTATTTAAAATCAAATTTTACAACTATGAGAGCATTTGAAAGGGGAATGATTCTCATTTTACATGTTTTATTCAATGATCTTTCAAATGGAATTAAAACCAACCAATTTAGTGTCAAGGGGCATTTCGGGAAGTACCAATACTCAAGTGTACCTTTAAGTGTTAGTTTAAATATACAAATTGACAACCTTCAAATAATAATAACAAGAAAAGGGACTTTGCAACATGAAGCAAAAAGGAAATTCTTACTTCCCTCCTAAGTACACCGAAACAAGATTCAAGTCATTTCCTTAAATGGTAATATATACCAATTGAGAAAACAATCATCATAATCATGTTTATAGAAGAATGCCTGTCATTTTGTATGTCAGAGTACAATAAAACAGGATTTGACAACTTGTATACAATTTACAATATGCACACAACTTTGTTATAATTTGCACTGGTCAGTTGTTTAATTTGCACACCCAATGTACGAATTAAGCAGCATGGAAATAAATAGTGTATCCAGTGACAAAAATACATGGGCGCTCTGGGCGAATTCGCCCCCAACATGCCCAAAAGAGCCCTCGAAAATCATACGAGAGAGCCCCAAAAAATGTGCGTAGAGTTCAATACAAATCAAATTTTGGAGTGTTATTTTCATGCATGCAAGCTTGAAAAGTAGGCCCCGAAAAATATGTTTTATATTTTTTCCCTGAGTGTATCTTTGTCTCTGGGGGATGTTACTTCTTATTAGATGCCAAAGAAAGCAAACATGTATTGCACATTAGTATTTTGTATAAATTGCGTAGTTGATCGTTTTTTGCCTGATATTGCATGAGATTGTTTTCTTGTAAATGTTAAGACATCCCTGGCATACATGTAAATCTGCATAATTTTTCTTGGGGAGGGGGGTGGGGGGGGGGGGGGGGGGG
>JBAMJV010008121.1:0-60646 GCA_037951105.1 Echinarachnius parma
GAATATGAATAAATAAAAACACGTTGGACTAAAGAACGTGTCCAGGTCCTAGAAAAATCTACACGAATAGGGTATCCCACTGAGCGGCGAACGTTTGCGAACGTTTGCGAATATAGCGAATTTGGGATTTCGCCAGGATTCGTTAAAGGTTGCTAAAGGTTCGTTAAAGGTCGCAAACGGTTGCAAGAAAATTCGTAAACGGTTTTAATTGTCGCAAACAGTTTTTCTTGTCCCAAACAAATTTTGGACATGTTCAAAATTTCTTTGCGAATTTATTTGTTCGCAAACAGTTGCAAACGTTCGCAAACGGTTTTAAGACGGTGTCGCTAACGTTCGCCAATGCTAGCGATTACATGACCATATGGTTCCTCAATGCAATCGACCCATTGAGCGGCGAATGCTTACGAACGTTTGCGAATTTTGGATTCGCCAACTTTTCTGACAAATGTTGGCAAAAATCAGGGTGGCAGAGGCAAACCCTGATTTTCGCTAACATTCGCTAACATTCGTCAGAAAAGTTGGCGAACCCAAAATTTGCAAAATTCGCTAACGTTCGCAAACGTTCGCCTCTCAGTGGGATACACCCTTTAAGGATTAACGCAGTGGGCATACAAAGGATTCGAACTCTGGAACTCACTATTGGAAAGTGGGCGCTCTGCCAATCTTGCTGCACCACTTCCACTTATCATCATTTAAATAAAAATTTGTTCAAGCTATGGCACGTTCAAATGAAAAGTTGCTATTCTTTTTCTCAATATGTTCAACTATATTTGGGGTTCTATACTTCTATTGTTTGCTGATCATAAACTATACAAACCTGGGAATTTCTAACTTTTGTCTACGTATCATACTAACAAACAATACTCCTTTCCATTGCCAGAATAAAGAAGAACCAAACGAAAGTATTAGACCGGCATCCCAGAGGTGTGTTGTCAGTGCATCGAAGAGCGAACTGATTTCTGAACATATGTATAGTAAGAGGAGAATGTAATTAATCCAAAAATCTGAGTCTCCCGGGTCTACCCGAGGACAAAGGGCTCCTTTGCGCCTCCAACATCTGAACCCTGGGGATTATCCGATGCTTCTATTTTGTGTTAGTGTACCGTGTTAATCATCGCTCACGGCAGGGTTTAATAGCGAATCATCTTGCGTTTTTCGAACATTTTTACGTTGGGTGTTTTAGAAAAAGACGAAATACACGCTGTACGCATTCAGGATTATACCCCAATCCTCTTGCAAGTGAACAAATATGTATAACAGATTACAGAATGTTCACAAGAGATTCAACTTAGTGTTAATTTGTTTACTTACAATAAACCATAATGCCCTGAACAAATATTGTATATCACTTAAATCATGACAACATATCCGTTTTCATTGCCATTCAAACGCAACGATGATAACAGTGTATAGCGTTACACCTGCATTGTCAATGTACTCGCATCTGGATTTTAAATCCTTATACATGTAACATTATTTCCCTTTTTTGTAATGTCACAAGCATCATCATTTGAATAATGCTTGCGTATCAAATTTGTTCAAGCCATGGCACGTGCCAATGAGCAGTTGTGATTCTTTTTCACAATATGTCCAACTATTTTGGGGGTTCTATTGTTTGCTGATCATGAACTATACAAACTTGGGGAAAGAAGAAACAATCGAACGTATCTCTATCGTAAGATAATTGTGCCGTCGGTTAAGGTCTGTATGGTGAATGATAACAAAAGACGACCTTTAATTCTTGTTACCCTTTAATTTGTTTACAGTATATCCAGCAATTGTGGGGATTCGATTGTTGTGTAAACAATAAGCGATAGATCACTGAGAAATGTAAAATGCCTCTGCGTATTAGTATATTCACAATAAACACAAACATGTTCAGTCGAACAATCAATTCCGGTAGAAAAAAACGAGAATCCAAAAATGTATACTTTAAAAAAAAGCAATAAGATCACGACGAAATTAAAAGAGCTACTGATCATGGGAGATAATAAATTACGCTCTGTTAGCAATCATTCTTCCAATTATAGATTCAGCTACGGTCGGTTGTATCGTCTCCTAAAAATAACAAAGAACCCTGGGAAATTACCAACTTTTCGGATGATTAATCAAACCCATTAGTGAATCTTTTCATCCAAGTTTAAGAAAACCCTATTCAATTAAAATACAAAGGTGTTTGCCGTGATCAATTACAAACAAAATTATTCAGAATTTGAAATATCGATACAGATAAACAAACATCAATTATCTTTTGAAATTATCTTCTGCTTCATTTAACAAGAAATGTACAGCCTTGATTGACTCCAAACAAGTTTAACATCGTGACAGACCTGACTGCGCTATATCTAGTAGCCAATATTAGTATTATTATCTTGAACTGTACAAATACCACATTATTACTATTCTGCATGTGATAGTGTAAGTTACTATGACCTTGATGCTCAGAGAGAAGGTCATATTGATAACGTAAAGTATACATGGAGAATAAATCGCTTTTAAAAGGTGATATTATTGGTTGCAGTGAAAGTGTTGTTGTTGTTGGGGGTTGTGGTAAGTGTAGTGGTAGTGGTGGTGCTGATTGTATGTGTAGTGGCAGTGGTAGTGGAGGTGGCGGTGGTGGTGGTGGTGGTGGTGGTGGTGGTGGTGGTGATGATAGTGGTAATGGTTGTGGTAGTGGTGAAGGGTAAACGGGATGGGCATAGAAAGGATTTGAACTCTGAATCTCACAGTTAGAAAGTGTGAGTTCTTTCAATCTTTGCACACTACTTCCACTGATGATTCCAGAATGATGCTTGCGTGTCAAGTTTGTTAAAACCATGACACGTTCCAATGAACAGTTGTATCAATTCTACCATGTTCACAAGAGATTCAAATTTGTTTATTTACAATAAACCATAATGCACTGAAACAATTATCGTGTATCACTGAAATCATGACGAAATAACCGTATTCATTGCCAGTCAAACGCAACGATGATAACAGTATATAAAATGACACTTGCATTGTCAATGTATTCGCATCTAGATTTTAAATCTTGATTTATCTTTATTGTAATGTTACAATCAATTCCCTTGATAATGCGTTGCAAAATTGTTTAACTATACTGGTCTCGGATTCAAAAATTGTGAAGGTATTTGTTCTAGGCTTCGGAAACTTTCAACGGACATTTTATTTTTGTAATACGAAACACTTTATTTTTAATTTGATATCCTCTGTACTTTTTGTTTACTTGTATACGACTTGACGAAGGGTTAAAATCGACTCAACATCAAAGCTCTCTTTTTGGCTCAATCCGCTAGATTCGTGCAAGTGGATGGCCGCCATCTAGCGGCCAACATGAGAATAACTCTTCGATCTTGGTGGGGGGGGGGGGGGGGGAGGGGGGGGGGCTGAAACAGAAGTCAGTTGTTTTTTTAATTGTGTAATATCACCATGATTACTAGTACATGTAGTCTACATATTGTATAAGTCAATATTAATAATGCGTCCGTCTCACACCCATTTTCTTCTGGGCTCGATCTCTACTGACTTCAAACCAACAACTATCATCTACATGATACACGTTCTTTGAATGCATGGATAGCCTAGATCCAAAAGGTAGGGAACCACTTTCCATAACCAATTAGCTTAGGATATCAGTACATTTATAAACAACGTAAAGCTTTCATCCCGATTTCAAAACAAATTACATAATCAAGTGCAATATACGTAACGTCCCAATGTCACATTTATAAACGCACATAAAACGATTTGGACAATCTCGTGTTTGTGACTTAAAGTAACACCAGTAAAGAGTCTAACTCCACGAAAATTACTGCGAGCTTCACATTTCTCTTCTTTCGTGTTCTTTGACTTTAGATTTGAAGTTAGATTTTAAAAAATGTCCCTTTAGTATGACGATATCTATCAATGATAATCATTCAGTTCAAGAGCGTTACTGAACGGTAAAAAACCTCACACACGTTTTCAAATAACCCGTTGTTACCCGTTGATGCAAAGTTTTGCTTTTTTCTAACCAGGATAGCAGTGTTCTTTTGTAATGAAACTTTCATAAACACGCAGGAAAAAATAAAGTAAACACTTTTTTCAAGTTCATAGATTTCATATAATATTTTATAAACCAAAAAGTTATTATAAGAAATTAAACGGTATTTAATTGTCCTTCAATCTGGTAGGTGGATACAAATTAAAACTTTACGTATGAGTGAACACATTCATTTGTCTGTTCCAAGGTGCAAAAGTAAAAATTGCAAAATTGCACCAAAATATAAAAAGTCATATTGCACAGAAAAGTTCAACAAAACACGATAAAAAGATTTGCATGGTTCATTGCAATTGAAAAGAAAATTATTATTTAAAAGATTAATCTTTGTTTGTTTAGAGTCAGTATCTTTCTTTTTCTGCACTGTTTCTTTATTCAAAGTCAATATCTTGTTGGGCCACCATGACTGTTCAACAGCGCAGTACATCGACGGCGCATGCTGGATATCGATAGTCCAGTTTAACCACATGTGTCTCTTATTCAAAGATAAAGCCATTGTGTAAATTTGTTCTTTTGTTTTCATTTGTTTGGTGTGGAAGGGCATTCACACATCAATGGCAGACTGTCCAATTTTGCAATTTTAACTTTTGCACATTGGAATACAAAAAATAAAAATGTGGTCACTCATGCGTAAAATTAAATTTATGTCAGGTTGAAAAACAATTACATTTTCTGACATTTGATATGTAATTTATTAATTTCAATTAAAGTTTTATATGAAAATTATTGACTCTAAAGGTGTTTACTTTTTTGTTTTGCTGAGCGTATATCTCACAATGATCTCGGTATAGGATTTAAGTTTAAAATTAAATTTTTGGCAATACCTGACATATTTACAGATGCACCTTTATTCTCTTTGCTAGCTCCCCGATGGTAAAAGGGAGTTAAATTTACATAGCTACCAATGGAACAAGCGGCTTTCCCTTTACCACTTTTACTTGGCATTTTGGCGGACGAGTGAAACAGAGACACATGCAGCATAACCGGCGAAGAACAGAAACAACTAAAACATGTTTGAATTACATGAATGATCTCTTATACTACGTTACACTTTCCTTAAAATCTGATATCCTCTCCACTGTAATTAATTTGCATAATCTGAGTGTAGATTTAACTAGACACAGTTGAGAGCCGTTTGTGGTCAATCGGTGGTTTTGTACACGTGGATTGTCGCCATCTAGCGGCCAAAATTGTAATCACTCCCCAATTTTGTTTTGTTTCATTGACGGGGGGGGGGGGGGGGGGCGTATTCGAATTGGAGAGAGAAGCTAAGATAATGAGACTCTGTCATACATCAATTTGTAAGTTATTTCGTTTTCTTCCCCATGTTAACCGACCGCGTACTCACACACACAAAATGACATACGCGCGCTCAAACACTCATACACATGCAACCAGCCAGATAATGAAAAATAAATGAGTCAGAAATGTCTTGTAAAGTTATTTCGTAAGGGTTGTTTCCCCATGTGAACCTGTGGTTGGTGCACATTTCTGGGGGATGTTCATTGACGATACTACATCTAATTTATATAAATCCATGGGTCCATTAAAGGGAAAGTTGAATTTTGGTAAAGAGAGTACAGTTTTGGTCAAACTAAATTTTAGTAACCAAAACCTTCACCATTACATTAACACCAACATAGTTTTGACTCCACCTTGCTCAAGTACAATGAAGGAATACAAATTTACAAACGACTAAGTAAAAAGCATGTTATCATTCAAAAAGAGTTGTTAAAACTTAAAAGGGAGCTCTCCATCAAATCTTTCGTTTCAACCGTTTTGAATTATACAATGTGTATTTCATGATTTTTTTTAAAATAGTGATTAGATAGATTATCAGCAATTATTCAAAAAACCTTTTTCGTAAATTGTTTAAAAAATCGGTTAAAAAAAAAATCGAATAATTTTTGGGGCCCACAATCATTACACATGATTATGTTCAAAAATATTTCAGCCGTTTCTAAATCGATTTTGACAAAATAAAGTTTATTATGTCATTGAAATTGTATGTTTCTAATTAGACACTCATTTTTTTCATTATAAAGTTGTGTTGCGCCCTCTATACCACATTTCAACTATCCTTTAATTCGAGCACATTCACAACGTTGGTATTCATGTTGTGTATCCATTATCATGTTTGTACAAAGATTGAATAGAATGATAGCTGAAACGTTTGTTGATAGAAACAAAAGATTGGCTATATTCGTCTGTAACATGTTTGCACCTAAACAGTAATAATGAGCTATGTTTTCCCCGTTAGTTTTCTCTGTAAAAATATTCCCCCCTGTCGGCTTGTTATGCCATGCCAACATCATCAATGATATTTTCATAGATCCGTTATATCTATGCAGTGTTCTTTTGTAATGAAACTTTCACAGATACCTTACATAAACACGCAGGAAAAAATAAAGTAAACACAAATCATAGATTTCATATAATATTTTATAAACCAAAAAGTTATTATAAGAAATTAAACGATATTTAATTGTTCTTCAATCTGGTAGGTGGATACAAATTAAAACTTTACGTATGAGTGAACACATTCATTTGTCTGTTCCAAGGTGCAAAAGTAAAAATTGCAAAATTGCACCAAAAATATAAAAAGTCATATTGCACAGAAAAGTTCAACAAAACACGATAAAAAGATTTGCATGGTTCATTGCAATTGAAAGAAAATTATTATTTAAAAGATTAATCTTTGTTTGTTTAGAGTCAGTATCTTTCTTTCTCTGCACTGTTTCTTTATTCAAAGTCAATATCTTGTTGGGCCACCATGACTGTTCAACAGCGCAGTACATCGACGGCGCATGCTGGATATCGATAGTCCAGTTTAACCACATGTGTCTCTTATTCAAAGATAAAGCCATTGTGTAAGTTTGTTCTTTTGTTTCCATTTGTTTGGTGTGGAAGGGCATTCACACATCAATGGCAGACTGTCCAATTTTGCAATTTTAACTTTTGCACATTGGAATACAAAAAATAAAAATGTGGTCACTCATGCGTAAAATTAAATTTATGTCAGGTTGAAAAACAATTACATTTTCTTAGATTTGATATGTAATTTATTAATTTCAATTCTAGTTGTATATGAAAATTCTGGACTTAAAAAGGTGTTTACTTTCTTGTTTTGCTGAGCGTATATCTCACAGTGATTTCGGTATAGAAGTTTAAAATGACAATTTGGGCAATACCTGACATATTTACAGATGCACCTTTAATATCTTTGCTAGCTCCCCGATGGAAAAGGGAAGTTGAATTTACGTAGCTACCAATGGACCAAGCGGCTTTCCCTTTACTACTTTTACTTGGCATTTTGGCAGACGAGTGGAACAGAGAAACAATTTTTGAATTACATGAATTATCTCTTATCCTACGTTACACTTTTCTTAAAATCTGATATCCTCTCCACTGTAATTAATATGCGTAATCTGATTGTAGATTTAACTAGACACAATTGAGAGCTCTCGTTTGTGCACAATCCGGTGGTTTTGTGCAAGTGGATTGTCGCCATCTATCGGGCAACATTGTAATCACTCCACAATTTCGTTTTGTTTTATTGAGGGGGGGGGGGGGGGGCGTATTCGAATTGGAGAGAGAAGCTAAGAGAATGAGACTCTGTCATACATCCATTGTTAAGTTATTTCGTTTTCTTCCCCATGTTAACCGGCCGCGTACTCACACGCACAAAATGACATACGCGCGCTCAAACACATGCAACCACCCAGATAATGAGAAATAAATGAGTCAGAAATGTCTTGTAAAGTTATTTCGTAAGGGTTGTTTCCCCATGTGAACCTGCGGTTGGCACACATTTATGGGGGGATGTTCATTGACGATACTACATATAATTCTTATAAATCCACGGGTCCATTACAGGGATAGTTGAGTTTTGGAAAAAGAGAGTACAGTTTTGGTCAAACTTAATTTTAGTAACCAAAACCTGAACCATTACAAACTACATAGTTATGACTCCACCATGCTCGAGACAATAGAGGAATACAAATTTATAAACGACTAAGTAAAAAGCCTGTTATCATTCAAAACGAGCTGTTAAAACTGAAGAGGGCGCTCTCCATAAAATCATTGGTTTCAACCGTTTTGAATAAAATAATGTGCATTAATGTTTTTTGTTTAAATAGTGATTAGATAGAGAGATTATTAAAATTATTAAAAAACCTCTTTCGTAAATTGTTGAAAAAAGGAAGCAATTCAAAGGAAATTACGGCTGGTTCAAAATTATCGAATAATTGTGGGGGCCCACAATCATTCCACATGCTTATGTTCATAGATATTTCAGCCGTTTCTAAATCGATTTTGACGAAATAAACTGTATGATGTCATTGAAATTGTATGATGTTTTAAATTTTACACTTATTTGTTCATTATCTGATGAAAAAATAGTGTTGCGCCCTCTATACCACATTTCAACTATCCCTTTAATTCGAGCACATTCACAACGTTGGTATTCATGTTGTGCATCCATGATCATGTTTGTATAAAGATTGACTCGCATTATAGCTGGATAGTGTGTTGATATAAACAAAAGATTTAGTTATTCGTCTGTAACATGTTTGCACCTAAACAGAAATGAGCTCAGTTTTCCCCGTTAATTTTCTCCGTACAAATATTTTCCCCTGTCGGCTTCTTATGCCATGCCAACATCATCAATGATATTTGCATAGATCCGTTATCTTTGTTTTCTGTTTGTCAGTCTTATTGTTGTATAATCTGCGTTTGATTGCTCCTGTTTATTGTTTATGTATGATATTTTGCTTTAAAGCCCAAGATCAGTTTCGGGAAAGTAGCCGAATACGTCTAAAAATAAACAATACTGATATTATCAGTATTGTTGAATATGTATTGAAATAGGTCTCGTGTGGTAAAATCCGAACCTTAGCATCGTTAAATACAGAAATATCGGAAGTATGAGCGAACCGCCACGTGGACAACCGCGTGGTCGTAATACACGTAGCGTATGGGCGATTCCTCGTTGGCGATATCTATCTCATTGGAATAAATATGTGTCCCCCTCTGTCACTTCGGGTAATTCATCGGCAATATCAAAATTGAGATTTTTAGTGTTTTGAATTCTCTCGGATTTCAGCTTTAAAATGATATATAACTTGCTACATATAATTGTCATGAAGGAAAGAAAAACGCAATTTAATAACGCGGACCAGAGCTCAGCTATTTGTCAAACAACAGAGAAAATCGCTTCTAAAGTTTCGCATCCATTCAGAAAAGCATCCTCACAGAGCGAGCGAGCGGTTGAACAAATTCTCGGTTTGACCGTTCGTTTTCACAATCGATCGTGAAAATAGCGTTATCAACAAACAATATAACGCATGCGCAGTTTACTGTTAACATACAGTAAAATTTGTACAAAGCCGCTCCAGTTTCGTACAATTGCATGCAAGTTAACCCGGCGGGCTAGCTGGCATGACCCCCTCGATCACAATGAATGGTACAATAGAGCGGTAACTTCAGTCCTCGCTGGTCGGGCGATATCGACCCACCTGCTCATTCATCCTGCCCGATCGTTACCGCAACATTGAACTATACACAATGAACTTCGCACCGGGAAGGCGTATTTTGCATGCACGCAGTACCATGTCATTCAATAGGGTAGGTACCGGTACTGGTAAGCCGCACAGCGCGATTCAATACAGTAGGATGCGGTAGGCTGCACACGATGCGCTTTGATAATGCGAGGAAAAGCTAGCTACAGAATTTACATAACAAGGCGCGATTCAATGCGGTATTATACAGTAGGTCGCGCACGCTATCCGGAAATGAACACAACGTACATACCCAGTACAACTCTATTCAGGTCAGTCTGACCAATCACAGCGCTTTCCGCTCCGGCTCAGCTAGCTCGCACACCGCTCACAATAACAGCGGTCGGGTGCCGCTCAATCAATGCACAAACAATCGATCATGAACAGCCAGCGATGATAAACCGAGTTTCAGGCCGAAACCGAATTGAAGGTTGCTCAGAAAAATCATTATTTTCGGTATAAAACAATCGAATTAGGACATGAAATTTTCAGAGAATGTAGATGACACATGTAAGTATCAAATTCCGTAAAGTTGAAATTTTCAGCCAAAGACAATTTTTTATGATTTTGGTGCTCTATGTACTAAACCCCCATTGCGACTTTACACCCAAACTGAAAGACTGAGGCACATATATAAGTTCGAAAATATATCAATTAGTAGGCGGTTTCTTGGCCAAATTTAGATAATCCTATATTAGTATAATTATATTCTTTCACATTATTGGTAATAAGAGCTTCCATTTCATTTTTTGGACAGGGGGGCGTTTCCATAACTGGTCTTTACCTTTAACAGTAAACCAAAAAATAAAGAAATCAGAAAATAGAAGTAAAAATGCTGTCTAAATGTCGATTTGTTTGTATTACTGGGATTAGTATTGCATAAAGGATCGTATCAAAAGTACAACCCAACCAGACACTGTGAGCACAAAAGCGTGCACATTCACACGAACGCTAATCACAGACTCACTCACAAGCACACATTACACACACACACGCACACACACACACACACACACACACACACACACACACACACACACACACGCGCACACACACACACACACACACACACACACACACACACACACACACACACACACACACACCACACACACACACACACACACACACACACACACACACACACATACACACATATCAGCACTCTTGCATGGAAACATTTTAAGTAATAGTATACACACATAAATAACCAAAGGGGGGTTACTTAGTCACGAATATTAGTTTTATAACATACAAATACATACTACCTGATACAGGAGTTTCGTTATAGAAAAGAGAGAGAAGGCAGGCAGGGGGGGGGGGGGATGTCTTTCCTATCTGCTTTCATATTAACTAGTTCACCCTGTCTATGCTGACATTTGAACAGACCAGTCAAGTAATTAATCGGCGTTGTGAAATAGTACATGGATTAGCGTTAGACATGTTTGAAAGCGCTGATTTGAAGATACAGGGATAATCGATAATAACTATGGTCACTGTATTAGTTAATATAGGTTACAAACGTTTTTATTCTGATTTGTTTTGTTAGAACAATCGTATGAAATTTTAACTTACTATATTTTATTTTTAGTGAGTGATTTGTCGTAAAATGTGGATTCCTAGATAGCTACGGAGATTATACATATATATATATATATATCGTTAACTCATTTTGTATTGAAGTGGATTTAGTGCCTTTTGGAAGTGAGTTCTTCATAATATGTTAGTCTGAAAAAACAGGTCATATTAATTTTTTAACCAAGTATAAATGACACGGTTTAGATATACAATGACTACGACCTAAAATATTTTTTTATTTATTTATTTATTCAAATATATTTATACAGGATAGCCTGATCAGCAAGGATACTGTTTTTCGTCAGGGTCCTGATATAACATCATACAATATACATAAAACAATAATACATTAATATGATAAATATAAATATAAAAATATGTACAAATAGCATATGACCAGCAGATTCAAGATATACTTTATTAACATTTTGGACAAAGTTGTATTAAAATAGTTTCAATTTATTTCAAATCATAAAAACACAATTAAGTTTCTATATATATATATATACAGTCTAAATATACTACTTTTTACGAAAGAGAGAAATAAATTTGTTTGGTTACTCCAGCTAGCACGTGATTATCAGTCAAGCAGAACAATGTCAACACAGACATGACAGAACACCTCACAGTCATACAGCAGGCACACGCACAGCCGCACATCACAATGGGAGAAGCACGCACATTCACTCATCCGTATCACACAATGGAATCATAACCACAAATAAACACAGCTACATTCATCCACCCGTTCTGCTTTGTCCGATAGATCACGTATATGTTGGATTATTTACTAAACAACAATTTAAAACAATATAATTAAAAACAGTTATCTATCGTTCCGCTGGTCATATATACATCAGTGAAAATACAGTGTTAAAATATATGGCTTTTTCACTACAGTATAACAATGCAATGATAATACATGTTTGTTATCTTAAAGTCCACAAGGAAACAAAGAAGTTTAATACAAATTCAATCATAACTAACCATTATGACAAAAAAGGAGTAAGCAAAAGACATATTCAAACATTTAAAGAGCATCAATTTTCTCCATTGCCCTTGTATACGATCAGTATGGATCAGTATTAAACAATACAATTATTGTTTATGCCTTCAAGAATTGCATTATTTTCATTGAACTTAATCAATACCGTTTACATCATTACTTAGTTTCAAGTCAAGTGATAACATTTAAATTACAACTAAAGGCAGAAACTGGTATAAACTTATATTACATAATATGTACTAAGAATGCATTTTTGTTGTTAAAGGTCCGAAAGGAAACATCGATTTAAAAACAAATTTAACCACAAATAAAATTCATGACAAAAAGGAGTTTGCAGATAAAACATTCCTAAAGAAAACATCACTGACAACAGCAAGATGTGCATATTATTACACACGTATTTACAAACAACATCAACCGTAGACGAAGTGACTGAATTAGCATTCGAGTGTTAATAATAATAATGATACATTTAATAATAATAATAATGATAAGTATTACAAGTAATAACAAGGTGCATGTTTATAGCGCTTAATACATGGTTTATAAGTGTTGTGAAATATTATTGATATAAGGCTCATACCATAATAAACCAGATATATTATGTACACAACTAAAATTTCATTTTAAATAAGAGCGTTGATCTAAACATACCTACATGTATAATATGAACTGATACATGAATATGCGTCCTTACTTCCCGTCTTTATACTACAGGCTCAATATTTGAGGAGCTCTATTAGTATATACGTTTGATTCATTTCTATAAATGCTATATACATATATGGTCGATTCCAGCGAAAAGTGTACACGGCATGTTCAGACGTATTTGATTTTTTTAAAAGGTCCTACAAACTCGATTTTTATTTGAGCAGATGCATCTCGGCGAGACCTTTCGCGCCATATAAAATTTGGGACCATTGCATTTATATTTCTTTCTACAGGAACAAAAAACATGCTATTTTTGACCACTTTTGAAAAAAATCTCTTAACGTTTTTTTGAGCGGTTAAAATCTTCGAATGAAGACTTGATACGAATTGGTTTATTTTTACATGGGAAGTTGTTGCATATGTCAGGACTCATTATATGAGTTTTTGTACGTAACTGGCAATCATGTGATTTTTGGTGATTTTTTACCCAGTGGTAAATTTTAAGCGTTGCCTACGAATACATTTTTTAGCACTCATAGCCTTATTGAAAAATTTGTCACACGATTGAAAATGTGTGCTCAGCTTAAACCCTCATGTGTCTACTAATGAAATGTATTATCAAAAATCCTAGTGTTTTTATTGTATAGCCGTCAGAAACGTCAAAAGCTGAAAAGGCCCGTTTGGTAAAAAAAATGGCATTACCTACGTATACACTTCAGCATGTCGTAGCTTCAATATGTATATAGATTAGTGAGAGATAACTTAGTAATAGATGGAATATAGCATAACGCTAATATGTGCAAGGATTTATTATTTTCAAATAATGATTTTAGGAGATATTCAACAAAATGTGTTGCATTCGTAAGTAATTATTAACAAATTAAACGTTACTTACGAATACAAAAATGACATAGGGAGTTTGATTCCTGCGCTGACATTATTTTAGACGGCAATATCACGTAGATATTTTGGCTATTTGAAGAAAATGAGCGTGTTATGGTATGAAACTTATTTCCTTTTCATGCATTATAATGTTCATATTTTTAGGGCATTTAGTTTACGAGCACACTAGGTTAAAAAGTTACCCTTTTTGCCTCATTTAACATTAAACCATTTTCTCCTCCTTGTTTAACAAGCGTTATCATCATATTAATAAATAAATGTATGTCTATGATTCGAAGGCATCCTTTGGCAATAGATTAAAATCAAAATAACGATAGTCAATGCTGTAATAAGAACATTAATGTGGCATTTCATAATGGGGACACTCTGTATTCGTAGGTAAAATGTACTCGTAGGTAACAAGATAAAAGTAAACTTTCGGATATTAAAGCCCATTAGGATGTCACAATCAACCTGATAAGTGTGAACTTTCTAGATCCGACCAGATGCTTTCATAATCTTGAGTTTCGACTGAAAATATGATATTTTGTTTTTCACAAAGTTCCGAATACACAAAAATAACGATGTAATCATTGATTTTTTAAATCGGTTAATACAACAAAAAATGTTAAAAAACCACATGCATCTGATGACCCACTATCTGCATCAAGATGATCGACCCATCGATCCAAAAGCAATTGCGGTTGTTCGAATTGCATTTTGTTTATTTTTGTCTATAAAATTTCCTTGTAAAAGCATATATCATGGAGTCTGTGCACTACATATATACGTTGTCGTATGCACTATGATTTTTGGCGAACAGTTGTATAAACAACACATAAGTCGACGTAATCGATTACTTTCATTTGTATTCCAATCACACAATAGATTGAATGATTGAATCAGATATGGCTCTTTATAAAGTAGGTAAAATACCGAAGAGCACACCATTTGACATCTTAATAAACGATATAAAGATGGTTAGAAGTATATGTATAAAATGGCACTTCATGTAATCTATTGGCTCAATTTTATTAAATTATTTATCTCACAATACACTCTTACCCCCTCCGAAAATTTGAATTGAAAAACAGTATGTTTCGCCAACTTTCAGCTATACCGTATCCCAACCGTTCTCTTATTACCTCAGATATATACTTTTTGTATCTTGGGTAGATAGAAAATTCGATTATTTGTTGTAATTTCGCAATTGTGTTTTAGTTGGTATATATAAGATGATACAACTTATTAAAATTTTCTTTATCTATTATTTATATCATATATAACAACAACATGTACACTGAAATATTGATACTGTTAAACAGGTTACGATTGTTATAACGTTTGATTTAACGGCCATTTCTGTTGTTAAAAGTAAAATAACGGAATTGAAAACAATGATGATGCCGCCTGTTGTGATGTTTTCATATGATGCCTTTTGATTTGTATTAATATTATTGCAGCCTTACATAATGTACACAAAAATCTCCAAGAATAACTTCGTTCATAATATTCTTGATAAAATTAATATAGCGCATAATAAGATTAACATTATATTTTTAGCACTTTACAATAATATACTGTAACACACAAAACTGGAAACAATACGAGTTAATCTTAGAAACATTCCAATTAAATTGGAGGATTCGAATCAAACTAAGTAAGCTGTTGGGATATGCAGGATTGGCCAATGTGTTTCATTAATATTCAATCCCTTAAATGACAAGACCGCTGTATGAATTGTTTTTAGGAATCTCAAATGATCCTATATTGCATTTATCAAACAGATAGTATATTACCACTCGTCGTTTGCATGTTTGCGCAATCGTTTCAAATGTCTGTTTGTCATCCATACAGTTTATTGTAACTTCTATTAGATGTAAACGCTGATGTACACCTTATACAGTGATTCACCCAAGTATAAAAACGAATATATTACGCCCTCTCTTTCTCAAATTCGTGTTTTTATAGCTATTTCAGGAACAGTATATATTTACAGATCATAGGTATACAAGTTGTTTTTCGTATAGTCCAAATAGAGTAATTAACTTTGCCTACTACAGGTATTTTGAAATATGTGAACAAAATTATGTTACCTACGAACACACTAGAATATTCATTTCTGTATTACCTAAATGTATCGTTTCCCTAGAAATTCCAGATTAAACATTTTCTTACAAAATGTTTGCAATATCAATGATGTGGATACTATCAATCAACATTACGAATTCAAATAGTCAGGTTTAAGATGGCCAAATGTTCACATTGAATATAAATTTTGTTTTGAGGACACCACTTATAGTGCCAATGTAAATGTATAAGAAGTCTTTTTTCAACCAATTGATTGTAAGCACATGTGTATGATCGCATCTCACTTACAACTGACAAGTGACCCCCATATTTCGTGACAGTCACTGTGAATAAAAGGTTTTTGTTACCTACGTATGAAGTAAATTACATGTTGCCTACGAATACTTATTTTTCACGTACATTGTATACGTGTCATTTTTTTGCGCACAACCCTAAGTGTTATATTTTTGGAAAGGGTATTTCCCACTCTTTACAATAGTCGAAAATAGTTCTGATTCACATCTTATTAAAGAAATTATGAAAAGTGATACAACCTCATGTTTTTTAAGACAGGAAAATCTCAACACACTAATAAAACATTTGAACTTGAAATTGTATAACAGAGTGATGTTTAAGACACAACATGAGAATGTATTCCATGATTAGCATCTTATAGATGAAATAAAAGCAAATATTTGCATGAAGCAGATTGATTTGGAGTTCCATAATCACATTTGTTAAGTAATTCATCTGCATTCGTAAGTAACGTTAGGAAATGTACCATTAACTTCTCAAGGCCATTACTTGGCCGTTCGGAGAGATAAGTGATGGCACTTTTTTTCTGGTTATGGTTGACATGTCTACTTAACATGTGCAAAAGGATTAAACAAACAAAGCAGTTTGAAATTCGGACCTAAAAATCTGGCCGTGTACACTTTTCGTTGGAATCGACCATATACAAGTCGTAAAACAAAAGCTATTTATAGAAGTATACATCTACACTGAACATGATTTTAACAATAACAAAATTATAGACAGTGCTGCGCAATTGGTGAACATTGTAGATCGATGATTCAATCCCATTCAAATAACACAACTATAGGTATGCACATATTAGCATGCGTATGGCTTTCTGAGTATAATTAACACATGACAAGAATATTACTTCTAAAGAATCGCTAAAAGCACAGCTCAATCTGTAATACACACTTCATAATGTGCACAATACCTTTATGTAAAAATGTAATTTTCTGCAGACCAAAGCGAACATATTTAATATCATGATTGTACGTAATGTAACCAGTCATTGTTTATGTTTTCGCTGCATTGGTTATACATTGTACGGTACATTTATCAAATTACATTGAAATGCAAATCTTATTGATTTTGTTTTCGAAAACAAATTGGTGCTAGCAAAGAGACTGCAAACCAACGGTAGTCAATAATCTGAAGCTTATTTTTAAACCTATTTACTAATATATACATGTATAACTGATGACATTCAGTTGCAGAAATATAGAAAATGTTTATAACTAACAACCTTCAATGATACACAATGGAAATTAGTATACAACATTATGTGACCTCCCGAGAATACTCTTTCAATTGTACAAACAAAAACAACATAATTATAAGAATAATAGCCAAAATCATACATAATAATACAAGAAACACTCTTTGAGCTGTTTAATGCACAATCAAGGCATACACATTTAGAGTATATTTATTTATATTATGTACTTTAGTAACTTTACAAATATCACTATTTTGGTACAAAATATCAACAAAGCAATGAGACAAGAAGTATATGGTGTATTTAAGTTCGTATTTGTCCTTTTTTCATATCACGGACAGCATGAAATACTTTTCATATATCAATATTTTCAAATTAAACTTATTGCAGATATCAGCAATGTTAGTTCTATGGTACATTGATTTCAAAATGTAAAATTACTCTGTAAATATACACAAATATTTGTTGGTTTCAAAGTCCCTCGCAAGTCTCTAGACAGTATATTGATTTTGTGTAAATATATTATGAAGTCAACACATTATTCAGTTAAAAGAAAAGGTACAAAATAACATGCATAATTAAGAATGGTATTATTTAATAAATATAGACTTTATTTCATTTTTTCAGAAAAGGCCAACACATTCTTGTTTGTAGAAGAAAAAAAACATTTATCTTCATGAACATCACAAAAGGTATGATATTGCGTAATTATTTAATTCAATCTATTAACAATGACTATGAAACAGCACAATCATATTGATTAACATTATCGATGATCTGAGAAGACTTTAGACTCGTGAGTTACAGATGATACATTTTAATCCTCTAAGTCAACATTTCGAAAATCATTTTGCTCCTGGCTGCATGCCATTTTAACATATTTATTCTCGTCACAGACTTTTGAATCATTTTAAATCATTTTTGAATGTTTTTAACGTTTTCTTTTCTTTTTTGTATGTTGTTTTACTTTTAGCTTAACAAATATATTTGTTGTATTTCTTCTTACATTTCCTTGCCTTTTGTAAATTGCAAACCTTCATTACAATGCTTTCTCTTTTATTGGTATGTTTTCAATCCCAATCTACATGCATAACATCACAGCATATGAACGCCAGCCTTGCCCTAGTTAAACATGGATACGATATCAGATAGATTACCTTTTGATTCCCCGTATGTGACTCCTGATGAATTTAATATTCAAACTTTTGTTGATACACAATTATCTATGATACATTTTAATTGCCGAAGCTTAAAGAAGAATTTTGATAATATGAACATGTTTTTAGACTGTTGATATAATTGGATTAACAGAGACTTGGTTAAAAGAGAGTGAATGCACATTTTTAAATATTCCTAATTATGCTTTTCTTGCCAATAATCGTACTCACAAACGAGGAGGTGGTGTAGGTATTTATGTTCATAAGGATGTTGATTTTAAAAGACGACATGACTTAGAAATTATGGATGATGTTTTTGAATCTATTTGTATTGAAGTACATAATTTACATTCTCATAAAAATGTTATAGTTAATATTATACATAGACCTCAAGATAAACCAATATTATCTTTTATTGATAAACTTGAAATAATTTTACAAAAAATATCAAATGAAAAAAAGGAGAGTCTTTTACTTGGAGATTTCAATGTAAATTTATTGAGTTTGAATACATCATCAAATAGTTTCTTAGACTTGCTAACATCCTTTTCTTTTACTCCTTTAATTTCTAAGCCTACACGAGTCACTGTTGAGTGTGCGACTCTTTTAGATAATATTTTTACAAATAATATAGATAATATATGCTACTCTGGTATATTCTCTTGTGATTTTAGTGACCATTGTGCAATATTCGCAATATCTCGTAATATAAAAAATACACTACCTCAATCTTTCTATAATAAACGTGTGATAAATGACGAATCTATTGCCCGGTTTAGTACCATGTTACGTGAACAAGATTGGTTATTTATACACAATTTCGATGATGTAAATGACAGATTTGAATCATTTTTTAATCAATATATGCTCCTTTATAATAAATGTTTTCCTGTCAAGAAAGTTCAATCGAAATTGAAAAAGGAAAAGAAACCTTGGTTTAATAATTCGTTGCGTAAAATGTGCAAAAAGAAACATGTATTGTATAGGAAGTATGTTAAGAATCCTACAGTAATAAGAAAAAGAAGATTCAATAAATTTAGAAATGTATTTAATACACAAATGAGAAAGTGTAAACGCGAATATTATATAAATAAATTTAATGAATTAAATGGTGATATGAATAAAACATGGAAAATGATAAACAAAATTCTTAATAAATCCAATACTAAAGATCAATGTAAATCAATTATAGATGAAGGTATTTTAAAAGAAGACAAACATGATATTGTAAATTGTTTTAATGCTTATTTTAGCACAATAGGAGGTAAGCTCACAGAAAAGCTAGTAAATTGTGAAACTGATTTTGAATATTACTTAAAAAAAAGATTACCCCATTCTATGTTTTTAGCACCAATAACTCTTGCCGATATTTTAGAAGTTGTTCGTGATTTTAAAGTTAATAAGAGCCCGGGGTTTGATGATGTTAATGTTAAAGTGTATAAAAAGACTATTACTTTTATTTTACAGCCATTGTGCAATATTTTTAATCTTTCATTGGAGTGCGGAGTATTTCCGGACCAACTTAAATTAGCTAAAGTAGTTCCAGTATTTAAAAAGGGTGACCAAAATATGGCATCAAACTATAGACCGATTTCGTTATTGTCAGTATTTACAAAGACATTTGAAAAAATAATGTATAATAAACTCATGAGTTATATAGAGAGGAATAATATTTTATATGAAAGGCAATTTGGTTTTCGACATGGCTACTCAACAAGTACTGCACTTTTAGAATTTACTCATAATCTTGCCAATATTTTTGAACAAAAGAAATTTTTAATAGGAATCTTTTTAGACCTCTCGAAAGCTTTCGATTGTATAAATCATGATATATTATTGAAAACATTAGAGCATTATGGCATAAGAGGAAACATTTTGAAATGGTTTCATAGTTACCTTTTTAATCGTAAACAATTTGTTTATGTCGATACTTGTTCATCTGACACACAGTACATACAAACGGGTGTTCCACAGGGATCTGTGCTTGGACCATTTTAATGTTGTATAATACACTGATTTTACCTTATTTATCATATTGCAATATAGTGTGGGGAAATTGTGCAATATCAATTAGCAATAGGCTGTATATACTTCAAAAACGTGTAATAAGAATAATGTGTAATGCTCAACCTCTTAGCCATAGCTCTCCTTTGTTTTATAAATTAAATATTTTAACTATATATCAATTGAATCAATTCCAAATTGCAATTTTTATGTATTCTTATTTTAAAGGCTCGCTTCCATCCATATTTAATAATATTTTTAATCTCAATTGTGCAATTCATCAACACAACACAAGAGCTCAGGGGAATGTACGTCTACCATTGTATACATATAATTTCTCAAGAACTACCATTACCTTTGTAGGATCAAAAAGCTGGAATATGGTACCAAATGAATTAAAATTGTGTCCAACATTATCCAATTTTAAAAAGAAATTCAAATTGTATATTATGCTGTGCAATCACTCTTAGAACTGTTCATGCATGTAAACAAACTCTTTTAGTTTTTATCTCCCCTCCCCCTCTCTGTTTACTTTCTCTCTCACTACCCTCCCTCTCTGTCTCTCTAATCCCTATACATGTATTCATTATCCAGTCTTTTGTTAGTTTCTCGGGGACTGCCCTAGATAAGCCTTTATTTTGGCTTTTGGTTATCCCCCCACATTCAAATACGGTTTATACTTTTCCCCCTTACTTCTGTATTTTCAATCTATGGTGTCTTTTTTGTTGTTGATGTTTTTTTCTTTTTCATGCCTTACTTGTTTGTATATAATTATGTAAATGTATATTTGCAGTAGTAATTGTTATGTATATGATATGTTTTTGTATTCTTTGCTTTTACATTGTATTTTAAACTTTGAATGTGGAAATAAAATAAAATCAAATAAAATCAAATTTAGTATGATCTTGATTGATGTAAACACAACATGTATATCCAAATACTACTGAACAACATAACATACACAATACGTATCTTATATAGAGTTGCAGAAAAAACATATAAGCAGTACAAACAATATAATGTGGAATACATGTCGTGTCTCGAAATAATGTTTGTTTGATACAATACTAGATGAATATTAAATTCAATATATTCACTTCATAATCATAAATACGGCCCATTTGTTCTGAATTAAAGGTCGGTGTGTAAAACGTGTATTCTTGATTGTGAGTCATGCATTGTATTTTGAATAAACTTCAAACGTAATAACGTCAATACACATTACATTAATAAAAACAGATATCGAAAAAAATACTTCCAAGTATAATTCGAAAACTTGGTAAGAAGCTCTTAGTATATGTACATCTCTCTAATAGTGTTTTCATGCAATTACAACTTTTTTTTTGCAGAAACTAAATACAACACAAAAGATTCATATTTCACTACTTGAAATCTATTAACTAGATACATTGACTATAAAAATAAACACAATCGCATCAAATATATTGCGCATCTAAGCTTACGGCATGTTAATATTAGGTATTTGTTATAACTCATAACATGAATACTTGATTATTCTCTCATGCATGCATGGGTATTTTCTAGAGGTTTTTGGATGTTATACATTACATTTTGTTTATAAGAGGTTATAAAGTATTTGATATTCGATATAGCAAAATATCAACATCGCTCATGAAACTATTTATAGATAATGTGCATGGCTATAAAAACACAGAAAATAAGTATGATATAAAGTATTAGTCAGCATAACGTGTTATAACCGGTTTGTTTGATAACAATTAGTTTTGCTTTAATTCAAGTTCGAAAACATATGGGCCACAAGCCAAACATAGATACATGTACACGATATCAAACCTTTATTTCAACTTCGAAAGCAATTTAGGAAAACAACGAAACGACCTTCATCTCGAGGTCCAACAAATTTAAAACATAGACATAGATACATGTATACAAAGTCTAACCAATTTCCATAAAGAAACTGTTATGTATTCAAGCTTTCACAGAACATGGCAATATAACGTTATTTATGTAAGTAGCTATTTCCCACATATTTACAAAATTTGTATGAAAACGAAAGGTTTTTTTTTTTTAATAACTACATTAAACAAATTATTGTGCAAACATAATAATATCATAGCTTGTATAACACCAACCTGGTATTATTTCACATTTACTGAATATTGCTTTCTGTACATGAATGTGCATTATTGTTGCTGAGTATAGCAAAACATTACAAAGACGCTTTCTGAAAGATGAATGATAACACGGTTAATTAATCAAAGTCCTCTACCTGCATGAAACTAAACAAGAGCTACATCCTTATTCTTTTTTCTGGATAATGCACATTTTCAATGCATTTGATATATCATCATGGTACATTTCTATTTAAACAGCGCTTATATAACGTTCATCTATGGGTTGTCATCGACAGCAGCATATTGCTAGTTTTACATTGCTAATAGTAGTAAGGTCTATGTTAAAATAATACCATAGAGGCATTACTACAATGTATAACTGTTACCTCCAGTCACATGCAAAGTTGACGTTTCTTCCACAATATCTAATGCTTGGGCATTTTATATATTACCAGTACAATAAAGATGGAAATACTCAAACAAATATAAAGTGTAATACATTTCATAATACCAATGTCTTTTTGTTTGTATTCTTCTCTTTAACATTTTAATCATTTGAATTCGTCTAGAATTTGAAATCTACTCAATATGGTATGGTATATTCAGGGGTTCCAAGTAAAATACTCCGTGTGTTCAGTTTAATTACTGTCTATTGTGTTTGTATATTTCAGTCACGGGCTGGGTGGGGGCATACATCAGGACGTGCGCCGCACGACGCATTAACGTACTAGTCGGCAATACGGAGAGCCAACGTTTTTTTTCTCATATAGTTTATGAACATTTGACAAGTTGTATTGGTGGCCCGATAGAGCGATTATGAAACATTATTTTCGTGTTTTGTAATCTAAGAGTAATTTATTCTTCTGTTAGCATGCATGGTTAGTGACTGACAATTATGTCGATGATGTTCATGAGCGCGCGACTAGGATACACCAATTAATGCAATACGTGATTTGACTGCTCACTCCTGAATGTTTCACACTTACAAAATGTGAATGTGTTATGAGGCAAACTTAACAGTTATTCTTAATCAATTGGATGTATACTTTGAAGGTCACCAATTGAGTTATGGTTGCTTGTTCTCTTCTAACCTTTGTTGATTTTGACAATGCTGTGTCAGATTTTGTTTTCTATAATTGTACAGTCACAAATTTCTATGGCGACTACTGCCGCTCAAGGGACCGGCGAAAAGCGGTCGTTATAGACAGGTAGTCTCATTATACAGTTTTGCGGCCATTTTGAATTTCTGGTCGCATACTGCCTATATGCCTATATGATAAATGTGCACATGTGTAATTCATTTGTATCTGTACGCGCATGTGTCCATAGTTTCATTTAGTATTTGTGGCTTATTGCATTGTGTTCTATGACACTTGTACCAACTGCAAGTCTGCAACACACTGATCACGCCAGACAAACTCAAATTGACCGTGTTCACATAGTCTAGGTAGCCATGATATGTGGACATCAATGCTGCCTCGGTCTCGACCACGAGGCCTCTTATCAGTCAAATAAATGTAATTGCAAGTCTCGCTAACGAATGGTAATCACGCACAATGATTGGCTACGCCTCGCCTCGGAGGGCAGATCTCATTCTGGATTTCGGACCATCGTGTAACCCTGCCGTCACTCTCTCGTTGCATAGTTGGTGAAGCAAAGATATCATCGATATCATGGATATAGGAAACGCTTCTTTAGGTAACCATTTCCAGTTTAAAATCATGGACATTTATTTTAGGACGGGGTACTTATGCAGATAATAAATTAGAAAACGACAGGTTATCAAAGGCATATACATGTTGTTAGCCTGTTGATAGTGTGGATACAGTTCATATTAAGCTTAATGCTTAATTGAACTAACATGCTAACAAACTGCTCTAACAAATATTATTACTGTTAGTTATTCCATGTTGCTCTACGGTATATGTCTCAGTCTAAATTTTATATCATACATATCAGTCTGAATGCTGCGCATCTCAATCTGAACACTCTGTTATGCATCACAGTATAAATGTTATGGTGTGTCTCAGTCAGCACGCTATATTATAACAGTTATGGTCCATATCTCAGTATGAATGATATGCTGTGTATCCCAGTTTGAATACCATGTTATACATCTCAGTCTGAATGGTATGTTATACATCTCAGTCTGAATGTTTATGTTATACGTCTCAGTCTGAATGGTAATGTTATACATCTCAGTCTGAATGGTATGTTATACATCTCAGTCTGAATGTTATGTAATACGTCTCAGTCTGAATGGTATGTTATACATCTCAGTCTGAATGTTATGTTATACGTCTGTCTAAATGCTTTGTTATACATCTCAGTCTGAATGCTATATCAGTCTGAATGCTGTGTTGTACATCTCAGTCTGAATGCTATGTTATACATCTCAGTCCTAAATGCTTTGTTATACCATCTCAGTCTGAATGCTATATCAGTCTGAATGCTGTGTTGTACATCTCAGTCTGAATGCGATGTTTACATCTCAGTCTAATGCTTTGTTATACATCTCAGTCTGGATGCTATATTGTGCATCCAGTTTGAATACCATGTTATACATATCAGTCTGATTGCTGTGTTATTCATATCAGTCTGATTGCTTTGTTATACATCTCAGTCTGAATGCTATTTTATACATCTCAGTCTGAATGACAGTGTTACATCTCAGTCTGTCATTCTAAATGCTGGTGTTGTGCATTTCAGTCTGAATGGTGTGCTATATATCTCAGTCTGAATGCTATGTTATACATCTCAGTCTGAATGCTAGATTATACATCTCAGTCCTGAATGCTATGTTATACATCTCAGTCTGATGCTAGGTTATACATATCAGTCTGAATGCTATGTTATACATCTCAGCCTGTATGCTGTGTTGTGCATCTCAGACTGAATGCTATGTTATACATCTCAGTCTGAATGACATGTTTTACATCTCAGTCTGTCAGCCTGTATGCTGTGTTGTGCATCTCAGACTGAATGCTATTTTATACATCTCAGTCTGAATGACATGTGTTACATCTCAGTCTGTCATTCTAAATGCTGGTGTTGTGCATTTCAGTCTGAATGGTGTGCTATATATCTCAGTCTGAATGCTATGTTATACATCTCAGTCTGAATGCTAGATTATACATCTCAGTCTGAATGCTATGTTATACATCTCAGTCTGAATGCTAGGTTATACATATCAGTCTGAATGCTATGTTATACATCTCAGCCTGTATGCTGTGTTGTGCATCTCAGACTGAATGCTATGTTATACATCTCAGTCTGAATGACATGTTTTACATCTCAGTCTGTCAGCCTGTATGCTGTGTTGTGCATCTCAGTCTGAATGCTATATACATCTCAGTTTAAATGCTAGTTCTGCATCTCAGTCTAAATACGATAGTATAATTATATCTCAGTCTGAATGCTATGTTATACATCTCAGTCTGAATGCTATATTGTACATATCAGTCTGAATGGTATGTTATACATTTCAGTCCGAATGCTTTGTTGTACATCTCAGTCTGAATGCTATGGTATACGTCTCAGTCTGAATGCTATGTTATACGTCTCAGTCTGAATGCTTTGTTATACATCTCAGTCTGAATGCTATATTATACATCTCAGTCTGAATGCTAGGTTATACGTCTCAGTCTGAATGCTATGTTATACATTTCAGTCTGAATTCTATGTTATACATCTCAGTCTGAATGCTAGGTTATACATCTCAGTCTGAATGCTGTGTTATACATCTCAGTCTGAATGGTATGTTATACATCTCAGTCTGAATGCTATGTTATACATCTCAGTCTGAATGCTATGTTATACATCTCAGTCTGAATGCCATGTTATACGTCTCAGTCTGAATGCTATGTTATACATCTCAGTCTGAATGCTATGTTATACATCTCAGTCTGAATGCTATGTTATACATCTCAGTCTGAATGATATGGTGTATATCTCAGTCTGATTTATAAGGTGAACGTCTTAGTCTGAATGATATGGAGTACATTCAAATATGAATATTATGTTATATATCTCAGTCTGAATGCTTTGTTGTGCATCTCAGTCTGAATGCTATGTGGTATATCTCAGTCGGAATTATATCACCAATTGAACACCTTTAACAAGCTTCTCTTTAAAGTATTGCCCATAACACGGGGGGGGGGGGGGGGGGGGTTCAACATGGATTGTCTTTGCAGGACAACATTTGTTCTGGGATGAGTTTGTAAGGGAAACTCTATCAAATAATCTCTTCAGAGTTGGACCAAAATGCTTTAGGTGAATGACCTCATCTTGCAGCTGCATTAAGTTAGCTAGTGTGAATGCTTCGTTTCCCAGACTTGTTGCACTTTCATTATCCAAGATTTCTGTTACCTGCTTATACTCCTCTTTCATTTTGCTAAGTCCTCTAATATGGTCAGGGTTTTTTTTTTTTTTTTCGTTTTCAATGTGCAAGTCAAGGTAGTTTCCAACGGCTTCGTTATAATTAAGAAGAGCATTTTTCTTCAGGAATGAGGAACAAAATGTGCATATTTGGATGATACGTGCCTCTTCAGTCCTTAGTTCTTTATTCTTGGTTTCCATTGCTTCCTGCAATATGTCTGAATATATCTGGTTGGTACCAATTTTCGACCTATGCTCTCTGGCTGCTAGCATATTGAGCTGGATAGTTGTAGCAACCTCAACCAAAGCTTCACTCATAGCCATAACGACCCGTCGAATTTCATTCATGCTTATTTTGTCCATAACCTTGTGGGGTATTAATCTCGTACGGATGTATTGAACTAGACGCGTAGTTTCCTGAACGGATTGTTTCCAGCTTAGGTCACAATTACTAATCTCCAGTGGACCTAATACAACGCCTTGTTTCTCACAAGCTAAGATGCAAACACATTCGCTGTCAAAGCAAAAGCAGTTGTGCGGTGCAGCTTGAATGTCAACACCTCTGTCTTTGAACTCTTTATTAAGAGCAGGTAAAGTGTTTTCAGGCTTGAAATTCGATCCTCGGGAATGAGTGAAACAGAACACAATGTTGTTCTTTGCCGAAATGTGCAGCTTAGATAACAACTCTTGGATGCAAAATCGAAACAACACTGTTAGGCGTGCATTGTTCGGTTTGAGAAGTATGCAAATGGCATGTATATTTTTGCAGCAACTGATATATCTCAAGATATTGTCAGCATGTTCTTGGTCACTCTCTAATCCTTCTGAATCTCCTATGCTGGGTGTATCAATCAAACACACTCTGGTTTCGCCTACATAAAAGACGTATGATGTTGGCATTCTTGTTGTCGACTTCCCAGGTTTCATTACTTGATCAGGGTCAGATTTTCCGCTTTGTATTACCCTTGACTGTTCATCTCCGCCTGGTATGTAGTGAAAGGTAGCTGGTATCAATAAAGGGATTTCATGGGATTGACGGGCTTCATTGAAATCTTCAAATAACATATAATTCTGGAAAGCGTTTATCCATGAAGATTTGCCAACGCCTGTTTCACCCAAAATCAGAATGTTCATTTCTTTCGCGGCACGAAATTTTGAAAGCCGCCCTGTAAGGATATCATTGGGATACCTCACAAAACTCGTATCATGATTGTTGTCATTGCAACGGAACTTTGAATCTTGTGGATTCGATTGTCCACATGTGCAGTAAAATAACTTAGTTTCTATGCCATACTCAACATACTCACTACACCTTGAACACATCCATTGGACAGGATCCAGTTTACATCGACCATTGACTGAGGCATCTGGGCATGCTAGAGTCAAACATGTTATGTTGCTTGGTCGAACGTCGCAATATTCTGCTTGTCCAATTTGAACGAGGCATATGTTTAGGTATTGACCTTCTTTGGTGTACAGGTCATCACATGCAAGACTTCCATTTACGTATTCATGTATTGTTGTCTTTTGGCTCATGTCTGGCCAATAGTGCGAGGAAAGTTCCTGGTCTACAATGATAAACGCATACTTATCATCTTTACCATGTGTGGCATGCATTCGCAAAAAAAACTTTAGATTTCTGTCAAGATCGTCTGTTTTTTCCGTACCTCTAGGCTTGAAGAACACTACTACAATTGGTTTGAGATCGGTTAAAAGCAGGTCTCCTTTCTCTAGGCATGTTATTCCTTTGCGTCTCCATGCTTGGATCTCGAGCGCTCTGTATAATGCCATCCGACAATTTTCAATTATAGCACAATCTGTCGTGCTTGAAATCACTTCAGGGTCTACATCAGCCATGAATTTGTTAAGAACAGATATTTCGGCAGACCCTGATCTTACATCTATGACATGATTCTGGAAGTCAGCTCTGAAACGAGCTTCTTGGACATGAACCTTCTGCAAAACATCATCAATGCTCTTGATGAAATGGTCTGAGATGAAGGCAGCGTTGGCTTGTATATCATAATGCAGGTCGTACATTACTTGTCGTTTCATTGTGACCTTTTCCAACACATCTGCGCATTGTTTAACTGTGTCTTCATTTATCTCTTTGTATTTTCTCTCGATAGAAAGTTTATGCTTACATATTTTTTCGACGATGCATAGCGGCATCAAATAGTACATCAATGGAACCCCTTTATGATCATTTGCTTTATTAACAAGTTCTGGAAGATTTCGTGCAATCTCAACATTATCTTCAAATGTAACTGGAAGAGGTTTATCGGGAGCTGAAACATCGACTTTGCAACAAAAGGTACAGTTTACATCATGTGCTTTATCTTTGTCTTCATCCGACATGTTTGCAGATACTTTTCCATCAATTTTACCCTTTAGTTTTGATATTTCTGCATGCAGTTTTCTTGTCACATCATCAGCGTTTTCATTATCGACGTTTTTGTACTCGCATGTCATTGTACAGACTACACCCCAATCAATGCCGACAACAACGTGTGTTGCGTCAAGGGTTTTGTCTTTTAGTATGCCCATGTTGATCTTATCTCTGTTCTGACGAACCACGAACTCTTCATTCACAGTTCTGTGTTTGAAGATGCAGCTCATGCTTTGGGCTCTGGCGCTTTGGCTTTCTTCTTCAAGGTAAGTTCCCGACCCCGCCAATTTGACCATCCCCGCTAGCAAACTTACCTGCAGTTCTCCTTCTATTTCAAACTTGCTGAACTTTTCCTGTATGCTGCCCGTCGTGACAAGTTCTGTCGCCGAATCGCCCAGATCCAACGTGGCTACTGCGTCGTTTCCACACCCAGTGGCAAAAAGAGTATCATTCTGAAAAAGAGTAAATACAAGAAAAATATATCATGTAATATTATGTCACATTTGTTTTAGTTCAGAACTGGATGACCGATGAGTAAGAAGCTGAACTTCCCTGGTGTCTATCGATATGTCAATACGACAATATACAGTTAACTAATACGATGTTATTGGCATTATTTAAAACAATCGAAGTAACTGATATCCAGTTAATCTGGAGTGGATATTTTTCAAATTGGAGTGGCTTGAAACAAGAATGTGTTGGCCCAAATCAAATAACACGATTGGCAATTATGTTGTATTTGGTTGCCCATACAGCATGTGCAAACCAGTGGAATTGTGCATCAATATAGTGTTGTCCCAAAGCTAATCGGCTCGTCAAAAAACGTGAATTCGGGTCTGTCTTCATCCAGGCAGTCTCCGTGCCCAAGTGGCGAAGGCGTCGGTGTTTCAAGCCGGAGACCCGGGTCCGAGAACTGGCGGTTTTTCTACCCGTGCCATTTTATAATTTGGAAGAGCCAAGTGAGGAACATTGTTTACACAGCTGCCGTATTATGTTTTCATTTGTAATAATGTAATATTCTTTGCAATTATATACATGTTAACTGTTAACTCCTTTGGTGTCATGCTCGAATATGTTTGCGAGTAACAATACACACGAATGTCATGGTGCATTAAAATCCCTGGCACTTTAATAGTCTATCAGGTTATGTAAAGTAGCAATTTTTTTTGCTATAATCTTGGAAACAGTTTTTAATTTGGTATAAATACATTACTGATGAGAAAAAGTGATGTTTCCATTTTTTATTTTTGGTCCCAGGGTGCATTTTGGCGATTTTAAAGATAATTAGCTAATTTGCATATTTGTGAAATAAGGTCAGGGGTCATTTTCTATCTAGGAATAGTACAATATTGATAAAAACTAGTATTCTAGGGTATTTTGAGGCAAGGATTCCATTTCCGGTGCTCGTTTGTAAGTGCTGTATGGGAAACACTCTGAAATCCAAGATGGCTTCCCCTAATTTGCATATTTATGAATATTATTGATTTTCAGTGGCTACAGCCCCTAATAAGCAATAATTCCGGATTTGTATTTGTCAGTTATGTTCTAAGTATGTATTTAAGATATCAAAGATGAATTGCCATCGTGGCAACCTCTAGCAATGCATATTATTTGCATAATTATGTATTTTACCTAATTTGCATATTCCCCCAAATCGAGTATATTGGGAACCCAGCAAGTAAAAAAGACAAGTAATACCACTTTTCCAAGGTTTTAGGGGGCAACGAATCCATTCATGATACTTATTTACCTGTATCACCTCGGCAACCCACATAAATCCAAGATGGCCGCATTTGTCATTTTAAAGTAAATAATGCTATTTGCTACTTTAATGCCATTTAATTTATAAAAGTATGATTTGCTTACTGTAAGCAAACAACTACATTGTGATTCAAGTATTGTAGTTGCTCATTCCAATAATTACAACTCAAAACAGTATAATATCAATCTAATATAACCAAAATAATATAGTCGTGTATCATAACATGTGTAATTTAGGGAGCAGTCATCTTGGATTTGAAATGGATGCCATGGTGATACAGGTAAATAAGTATCATGAATGGATTCGTTGGCCCCTAAAACCTTGGAAAAGTGGTATTACTTGTCTTTTTTACTTGCCGGGTTCCCAATATACTCGATTTGGGGGAATATGCAAATTAGGTAAAATACATAATTATGCAAATAATATGCATTGCTAGAGGTTGCCACGATGGCAACTCATCTTTGATATCATAAATACATACTTAGAAAATAACTGACAAATAATAATCCGGAATTATTGCTTATTAGGGGCTGTAGCCACTGAAAATCAATAATATTCATAAATATGCAAATTAGGGGAAGCCATCTTGGATTTCAGAGTGTTTCCCATACAGCACTTACAAACGAGCACCGGAAATGGAATCCTTGCCTCAAAATACCCTAGAATACTAGTTTTTATCAATATTGTACTATCCCTAGATAGAAAATGACCCCTGACCTTATTTCACAAATATGCAAACTAGCTAATTATTTTTAAAATCGCCAAAATGCACCCTGGGACCAAAAATAAAAAATGGAAACATCACTTTTTCTCATCAGTAATGTATTTAGACCAAATTAAAACTGTTTCCAAGATTATAGCAAAAAATTTCACAACATTTATTCATACTACATTAGGGGATATACTATAAGAGTTATAAATTAATATTTGATTGAAGTAAAAGGAAAAAAAGCGTATAATTGTCTGGACAAAACATGAACCATATTAATAGAATGTGTAAGGAGGAGATAAAGGCGCACATCTCACGAAATTGTAAAGCGCCTAGAGATGATTATCAATTGTGATAGGCGCTATATAAATAGTGGATATTATTATTATTATTATTATTGTCAAGACTCTCCCAAAAGTGACGGTAAAACACTGGATTTTTTGGAAATGAACAATCTTTTTGAACATCTTTTTTGGACGGCTTCACAATGATACCTTATGGAATCAGGATATGAAACTTTTGTGGTTTGTGATGAACGGATCATGCTGTATTTGATGGCTTATTAAAAAAAACTCTGACACACGAACAAGTGAACGCTTTTGAAAATGGCGGCACCACCCGGCGCCACGTCATACGCGGATAAAGCGGCACATGACAATACAGCCAATTACCGAGGTAAGCCAGCGCCTGCTATATTTTCTTCGACTAGATATGGTTGATTGTGTGTGTTGTAAGAAAATATGTAAATAAATGTTTGATTAATAGATATAGATCTCCAACGAGGAATCGAGTGAGTGAGGCGGGATTCCGTTCACTGATTTCTCAAATGGAGAATATAATTAGAATAATAGTTTTGAATATATACGTTTTTTTATTATTGACCTTAGCCTAATTATATTGTCATGGCGTAAATAGTCAATGCTGACTGCGTCGCCATTTAAACTTAAATTAACTAACTAACTCACCTGACAACAAGAAGTGTAATAATAATATTATTGGTCATGTCTAAAGACGAAAGGTAAACTAACTGTCTACACAGTTATAATGTATTTAGTGTTTATAAAAGGCACGTGTGTCTCCTTTGTACACTCAGCCAGTTTATAATTGGGATAAGGGTGACTATACAGAAATATCACAAGCGATATTATTTCCGATACTTTATCCGCAATGAGTAATATATTTACTATTAAGAAATATGTATTTGGACAATACAACATACATATCTGGCCGGTCCAAAGTGCGCGGGGGTGCACAGAAGATTTATAGATAAGAAATAGATACATAAATAGTATAATAATTGTAAATAAAATAGAATCTCATTAGGCCGAGCGCGGGTGCGTCCGGATTGATGATAATGCCCTAGAAGGCATACAATCTCTGTAAACTTGTAGTATAGATATACATATATATGTAAGTGCGCGGGGGTGCACAGATAATTTATTGTTGAGATATAGATACATACATAGTATAATAGTTGTAAATAGAGTAGACTCTCGTCAGACCGAGCGCGGGTGCGTCCGGATTGATGATAATGCCCTAAAAGGCATACAATCTCTGTAAACTTGTAGTATAGATATAAATATATATGATTAAAGTGCGCGGAGGTGCAGAGATGATTTATAGACAAGATTTAGATACATACAAGTATAATAGCTGTAAATAAAGTAAACTCTCATCAGGCCGAGCGCGGCTGCGTCCGTACTGATGATAATGCCTTACGTGGCATACAATTAGATTCGAAATGTATGTTTATAGATATATAGATATATTTATTTTAGACTAAGCATCTGCGTACATGTATAAATGCGTATAAGCATTACATGATATTTCTCTCAGTGAAGTGCGCAGGGGGGGGGGGGGCGATTTTTTTTTCCGTACCGTTAATGCGTCGCAGAGCCTACTTTTGATTTGTCTGCGTCTTGAGAGAGACTATCACTCGCGCATGCGCAGAGCCGAAATTTCCGACTTGCATAATATCGAACATCGAGTAGGAGTTTACGCAAAAGAAACGAAAGCAAGACTGTACTGGGTATCGAACTCGGTGACTTTAGGTTATCAGAATAGCACGCTATCCGAATGCGCCACAGTGAGTGGAATGATTAGCAGCGGGTTTTGGGGATATATAACCCTAACCTAAACCCTAACCCTAACCCTAATTTGGTGGCTATAGGTCAGATTAGTGGCTATAGGTCAGATTCGGTGGCTATAGGTCAGATTTAGTGGCTATAGGTCAGATCAATGGCTATAAGTCGGTACATTATAAAAGTCGGACATTTTGGCTCTGCGCATGCGCGAGTGATAGTCTCTCTCAAGACGCAGACAAAATCAAAAGTAGGCTCTGTGACGCATTAACGCTACGGAAAAAAAAATCGCGGCCGCGCATACACAGATACGAATACATAAAAGATATATATATTTGAAATATATAAACACATTGATATATGTGTACAATGTTAAAATAAAATAAAATATTGTCCTCAGATCGGACGCGGGTGCGTGCATTCTGTCGATAATAGGGATGATGATATGGACAATATATTATTATAGTTATATTTTTTCCAAGTGCGCCCTCGCTTGGCATCCTCGGACGCAACCACGTTTCCTCCATCAAGATATAGGGGTTTTTCGTGGCCTCCGCGAACTTGTGCATTGGCACTAGTCAGGTGCCAAACGCCTTGCCCATCATATATATGTTCGGCCTTCGACCAATTATATAGACATGGCGTAAGTAGTCAATGCTGACTGCGTCGCCATTTAAACTTAAATTAACTAACTAACTAACTAACTCACTTGACGAATATCACTAGCGATATTATTTTCCATACTATATCCGCAATGAGTAATATATTTACCAAAAGAAATATTATTTCAGATTTTTTTCAGTTTCTGTGACGGTGTGCTATAGATGAGGGTTTAATAAACTTCGTTTGAGGTGTGTGTTTGAGAAATTACACTGCCCAACACATTTTAAAAGGTGGGTTCCCGCAACCGAAATTAAACTTGCAATATTAGAAACTGTATGCGCGCGAAGCGCGCGGCAAAAAAGACATTTCCTGTCCTTTTCAAACAAAAACAAACAGCTATTTGAAGACTAACAGGCAATTCATACTTACGTCTAGCACTGGCTCGGCACTGGATAAATCCACTGCCGAGCCAGTGCTAGACGAAAAAGCCGACCATTCATACTCGGCATCAACAGTGGATAACTGACGCGCAAGTATAAATACAACAGTGGATCGAAAAGCTGTCTAGGACATGACTGGGCATGCGCACTAGTACACTTCTATTGTGACGTAACGATGACTTGCAAATTCTGAACGCGCAATACCGTAATGCGCATGCGCAACCTTGTGCTAGACGAGGTGTCTAGCATCAACAGTGGATCAACAGTGGATCAAAGTTATGCCAGGCTGAGCACAGACTGATGCTAGACATTCCATTCATATCTGCGTCTAGCAGTGGATTTATCCAGTGCTGAACCAGTGCTAGACGTAAGTATGAATTGCCTGTAATTATTGATAAATGTTTCTTTCCATTCTTTGCCATTATATCACTCGATTTTTTCTTCCTCATGTTCGCAATTATGGGGGGGGGGGAGGGGGGGGGGGGCCAAATGATATGTTCGCCCCCAATATTTTCATTGGGGGGCGACCACCCCCCCCCCCCCCCCTGCCCCCCTGGACGCCCCTGACAAATGGACCATGCCGGCGTTTTAAAGAGATCGTACGTTATATTAATGTAAAATTTGTATTCGAAGTCGACGACTAACATTTTACATTTGGTTTATTATTAAACTGTACATATGTATTAACCACATCCATTTGAGGTATATTGGTTGTCAATTGATATTACATGTATTTGTTTGGTTGTTGAGGTAAAATAGAAGGAAATATCTAAAACAGCACTTGAGTTGTACCGTGTTTACACGACGATGACTCCATTTTGTTTTTAAACAAATGCACGTCGATGTTTTAACGCTATTCTAGCCTAAATTGATTTAATTGTGTATTGGAAGCATGATTTGAATGTCAACAACGACAGAGGTTATTTCTATCCAATTACAATACAAATTTGCATCAGTTGAAAGTATTTATTATCTATTTGTGATAGCCGCTGGTTCATGCTGTGAAGCTATTATTATTTTACTGATTAAGAGTAGAAAGAGTTAAAACTTTGCCCTTCTTGCCAAAGAGTTTCATGAATTAGGTTTGTGCGAGATACGGCAATCATACAATAAATAAAATGTTATATCCCATTTTTGTACGGAGCTTTTATTTTACAAAATGAAACGATTTATTTTTTGAAATCTGAGAATGTAAATTGTTTATACCAGATTGTTCATTTTGTATACGATACAATAAGCCTGAGCTATAGCCGTTGTAAAAGTAAGTTCGTATACTCACGTACACTGACTTTGTAATTAGTTACCATTTCGCGCTCGCTGAACGCATAAAGTGACCTAAACAAAATCGATATGACCTAAAAGTGGCATCGTAGGGGCGCCTTATCCGGAATCGGAGCATTTGTGACCTAGGCATTACACACCTCGGTCTCGGCCAGGATTGGTCTTGGTCAACTTTTGTAAATTACGCACCCCGATACAAAAATCATGCATACGGACATGATTGCACATATACGTACTCCACTGAATGCGACTTATAAAAGCGCCATGGAGATGGAATTTAGTTTTAAAAGTCGCTTAAAGTAACATTGGTATGCATCCTTACAAAAAACTTAATACGCACATACTTCTGTTTTATTCATTTAAGCTTATATCCACCACTCCGAATAATCACATGGCCCACTAATTACCGGATTTTTCAAACCAACAGTCATTTGCCAAAGCTTACACTTTTAGCTAATTACCTTCTATAAATATTTGCACGCGCGACAGATTTCTCGGTATAAAATATGGTTAGCTTTTCCTTATTTCTTTAGTCAAAGGGGTAGTTCAGTTTTGGTATAGAGTGCGCTGCACAACATAACATTTCAAACATTTTCCAAACAGGCTTTTAAATAATTGTTGATAATATCTCTATCCAATCATTATTTCAACAAAAGATCACATCCATAATTTTGTATGAGAATTGGATTAAACCAATGCATGTTTAGATAGCGCCCTCTCGTGTTTGAATGGCTCTTTTTGAATAATAAAAGGATTTGTCGAGCTTTCAAGCTTTCGAGCTATTAGTTCATAATGGAATTGTGCAGGTTTTGGTTACTAAAGCTCATCCTTACCACAACTGTACTACCCTTTCAATCTCTATCAGTATTAACGACTTTTCTCGTACCTTGAAATGTTTACTTCGTAACTTCTTCTATCCAGTGCATGTGAACTGTATTGCAAACAATTCATCTCGGAATTCTGTTTGTTTTATTGATTGATTTTTATTCTTTAGTGTCAACCTGATCTCATGATAACGGTCGCTTTAGAAATAATAAATTAAATATTGTCATTGCATGTTTAAATTCATGCATGTTTAACTAATACATTTATTGACATACATTTTCTAATAGTTATGAAGAAGTACAAAACAAACACCTGTTACACAGTAATGTGGTCGAAATAACACTAATGAATATAATTGAATATTTATGGGACCGTCATTGTATACAATATTTTTACGGAACGATCTCTACCTGTCTTGGCTTAAAATGATGACGAGTTTTTTTCAAATAACGACACTGAAAAAGTACATCACTGCTTTCGGGAAAATAAAAATAATGCCAGCATTGTTGGACTATCCTGGAAAAAGTTGTATGTTTATTAATTTTAAGATTATTCCAAATCTGCATGTTTTCTTCATTTAACAGTGATAAAGTGAAGATGATCTGTTATCAAGGAATGTCATGATCGGGAGGTTGTCAGAATTGTGTTTTAATTCATACGTATGTTTGTTTATTTGTGCATTTGTGTTTCTGGATTGTTTACCACATTATTTGCCATTCGTCAAGTTATGATGAGTCATAGAATATACATGTAAGTAATATTGACGACCTCAGTTCAAAAGAAATTGAGTTAACAATAATATCTACATGTATAAGCTACCTAGCTATCTAGGAATCCACATTTTACGACAAATTATTCACTCAGAATCAAAATATGGAAAGTTCCATTTTCATATTCCCATAAGCACGTGTACAAAGTTAGGCAAAGAAACATGTTTTCGTCAAGAGGTAAAAAGGTGGATATAGCGCCTTTTAGAAGAAAGCTCTTCGTTTGCCGGAAACATTGACATTATCGCCTGTCGCATTCGAACATGCTATTGAGATCAATGTCATGAATTGACGGCAGCTCGATTTTTATGTCGCGAGCCATGATGAGCGCAAAATTCGTCTCAGGATTTAGTTTCGATATGTTTCCGCGTAAATTTATTTTCGATTCTTACGTTTGACTAATTACTCATTGCGGAATACCATTCACGAGAAGGAATAGTCAACAGATTGGAAGAGCAATTACGCGGGCAAATGGGAAACCTGCACCGCCCCGCCAAGCTTAACATGAGTATATTGTATGGTCATCGCCGCTGGGTGAATATGTGGAAGGGATAATATGAAACCGTGGAGCGGCTTTTTACAATATTAACGCTGTCATAGAAAGGCGTTCAAAGAAGATTTGTACATCTGTATTTGTTATAATATATGTGTAAATATTTTTCAGTAGATTGTTTGCCTTGCATGTACATAATAAAGAATGACTAGTTCTAATGGCTGACAATTGAAACATTTGTCTTAAAGTAGTTATGTTTGTCTTATTGTATATGATGTATGTTTGTTTATTAATCATGACTTGATGAATGAAATTGGTTTGTTATGAGTGAATGAGATGAGAACAAAGACAAGGGGAAACAAACGAAATACATGAAGTATGCCCCCCCCCCCCCCCCAACAAAAAATAAATAAAAATAAATGAATATATATATAAATAAAATTAATAAATAATATTCTAATTGAAACAATTTGTATTGTTATGTATGATTGTTTGTTCATTTATTATGACTTGATGAATGGACTTGATTTATGATGAGTGAATAAAATAAGAACAAAGACAAATAAAAACAAACCCAAAGAAATACATAACGTAAAGCCCCCCCCCCCCCCCCAAACAAAAGACATAGCAAAATATGCCCCCCCTCCCCCACAATCATTACGACTACGATACACCACTGGATGTGAACTTGTAATAAGAGCAACATGTGTCATATATACTGGAAATATTAAATAATTGTCAACGATTTGATTAGTTCAACATGAGAAAAGAACAAATTTGTGACTTTCAGATATCACCAAAAGTTTTGCATAAAATTTAAACCCAATATTTCATACAAAATTGACCCTTCATAATTTGGGAAAATGACACCAAAAATGAACAAAATTTTGTTTATTTTGAAATGTTTTACTGTTTACAGCTAAACGTGAGATAATTGGATACAACCCGATCAATGAGATGATTATGACTGTAAGGCTGCAAGGGCACCCCATGAATATGTCAATCATACAGGTATACGCATCAACGGCAGATGCATTAGAGGATGCATTCACTGAGTTCTACGAGAAAGTACAACACGTGGTAGATATTATACCTAGGACAGATTATCTCATCATGTTGGGTGATTGGAACGCAACAATTTGGAAAACTAGGGCGAAATCTGAGTGCATTGGGAAATGGTCTTGGCAGCAGAAATGAGAGAGGAGATACACTGGAAGATGTCTGTGACAAACAGTTTAATCATTGGGATTACATGGTTTGCGCACCACCCAAGGAGACTGTGGACATGGATGAGTCCATGTGATAGAGCGATAAACCAGATAGACTACATCATGGTTAAACAGAGGTGGGGGACATCACTCCAGAATGTCAAGACAAGACAAAGCGCTGTTTGCAACAGTCACCGTCAGCGGCTTGTGGCTAAACTCACACTAAGGCTGAGGGCCAAGAAAAGTGGTACAGCTCCTACAAGGTACGATGTTGATCGTATTCATGCTCAACTTCCAGTGGAAGTCAAGAATAATTTTGAGATGTTGCTGAGAATGGATGAAGCGGAACAATCACCACATGAGTTGTGGGAAGACATGAAAGAAACAGTTGAGAATGCAGCAAAGAATCATATCGCAAAGAAAAGGAAGCAGAAACAACCATGGATCTCAAATTAGACTTTTGAGCTATCAGACGAGAGGAAGAGAGCAAACAAGAGAAACAAAGCACAATAGAGGGGAATGTACGAGACTCAATAAAGTCACAAGGTCACAAGTAGTGTTAATGAGGACAAAAGGAACTACATAAAGGGAAAGTGTGAAGACCTAGAACGTCACAAGAACAACTCCGAGGTAGCGTTTGATATTGTGAAATAAATCACAAAGAAAAGGCCCCCAATACTGGATGTGATTAATGACGAAAATGGCAAAACACTGTAAGGACATAAAGAACAGACTGATGCAGTGGCACATGAAAATGAAGATGACACACGATGGGAGGAAAGAGATGAAATGGAGCCCCCTCCACTGAGATCAGAAGTGGAGATATCAATGAAACAACTGCTTGATGGCAAGTCTCCTGGTTGTGATAGCTTGACTTTTGAGATGTGGAAGGCTACCGATGAAGAAATGATCGATTTGATGTGGCGTCCTTGCTGCAATATTTGGAAGGAGAAGGAGTGGCCTGATGTAGAGCTGTATTCATACCATTACCAAAGAAGGGGGATCTGAAAGAATGTTCAACTCATCTAACCATAAGCTTGATTTGTCCTGCAAGTAAAGTACGTCTAAGGATCATTAGCAAGAGAATACAAGTCAAGCTGAAAGAAGAGATCTCAGAAGAGCAGGCAGGGTTCCGTGAAGGCAGGGGGACTAGAGGTCAGATTTTGAACATTATAAATGTAATCGAGAAATGCAGAGAACTCAAATACCCTCTCTAAACATGCTATAATATAGCACATATTATGTGCTTCACATATTACAGTAAGGCATTCGACTGTGTAAGCCACCCTCAACTGTGGGATAGAATGACAAAGATGGGATTACCAAGTCACATAGTAGGACTGATCAATAAGCTTTATCAGGACCAAGGATCTACAGTGAGAACCAGTAGTGGGGATACTGAGTTGTTTGAAATAGACAGAGGTTTACGTCAGGGCTGTTTACTCCAAACCTTTTTAATACATATTCTGAGGACATTATGAGATGAGAGAGGCACTGGAATATTTCAATGGAGGAGCGAAATTTGGAGGTACAAAGATCACAAACCTAAGGTATGCTGATGACACTACTCTGGTTTGCAGCAGCAGAGAGGAGCTCATTGACATATTGAACTGTATTAAAAAAGGCGAGTGAGGAGAAAGACCATATTTTGAACACTAAAAATACCAAAATAATGGCTACCCTACCCTATGGATGCGAATATTGGGCCATGACAAAGAACGACAGAAAAAGAGTTGTTGTGATGTGGTGCTACATAAAGCTTTTACAGGTGTCTTGGCAAGATAGGAAGACAAATGTATGGATTCTGAGCAAGATTGGTACAGACTTAACTATTAGAAGGGGAATTATGGAACGAACACCAAAATACTTTGGGCACACCATAAGGAGAACTGGAGGAATTGAGAAAAGAATACTGCAAGGTGCAATTGAAGTAAAACGTGGCAGAGTTCGTCCACCGACATCTTGTGGACTAAAGATACCAAGAGAGTACCCGGGGAAGGAATGAAGGGTGCAACACACTTAGCAGAAGACAGAGTTGAATGGCGTGCTCTCGTGAAGACCACAACAGCGCTTAACAGCGCCACCTGAACTTGATGATGATGATAAACGCTATACAGGCCTACACAAAAGCTTTGCTAATAGGCCGATGAATAGCAGTAAATTGCACATGCGTTGTAATGTTTGTTGATCGATCATAAAACGCGAAAATTGAGTGCGAACGGTTAGACCGTTCGCTTGCTCTTTGAGGATGTTTTTTTGGTAATTGATGCGAACCTTTCAGAGCGATGTTCTCCGTTGTTTGACAATTTATTGCCTACTTGAAAAAGATACACAGCATTTTAAAGCTGAGATCGTAGATAATTCAAAACATTACAAATCTCAACTTTGATATCTGCGACGAAAGATACAAAGTGATAAAAGAGGTGATATTTAAATTAGTATGCACAACCTTATTTTGGAGTTGAATAGTAATTCATATCATTACTCATTTTAATTATGCCACTTTTGAATATCAAAGTTAGTTAAAGTCCTTCCCGTACCAATGTTGGCACATAAGGCGGCGCCTATCTCCGATTCATTAGCCCTAGGCCACACGTCTACTACTACTAATAATAATAAAACATTTTTATATAAAAATCACGTATTTTACCTATTTTGTACAACCCAAATGATGCAGAGCGACATTTTTGTGACACAAACTTTTCAAAAGTGAATTTATCATCAAAAGTGACTCCTAAATTTCTACATATTTGTACTGAAGGAACAAGAGTGCCATCTAAATTCAGTGTCGATATTGGGTTAGTTAATCTGTGGCGAGAGGCACCATGAAGAAATTCAGCCTTGATATTATTGAGTTTCAGACCATTCATCTGAGACCACTCCTTGACTGATCGCACACAATTAGATATTTCTGTAGTGACATCAACAACATCATTTCTCTTGAATGCAATATATAATTGCGTATCATCCGCATATAACATCTTATGAATAGTATGAATGTCAATTATACTTTCTAGAGGAGATGTATACAGAGTGAATAAAAATTGGGCCTAGTACGGACCCCTGAGGGACCCCTTGAGAAATAGTATGGCTGGATGACCGCTCGTTTCCAATCACTACTGCGTGAGTGCGCCTGGATAAATAGGACTCTATCCACATAAGTGCTTGCCCATTTATTCCTAATCGTTGAGCGAAAGATACAGAAGGGGGCCAGTCCTCTGGTAACTCGTGTGATTAACTTTCCCTTTCTCCATTCTATAAATGCCGAGCGCCTGGCTAGAAGGCAGAAGGTACCATTTTTTAAGTCTTTGGTATGACCCGGTCTGAAGAATGAAGTAGTCAGTCAGTTTGGATATTTGGGTTCCATAATCAATAACAAAGGAGGGAGCACCACAGAGGTAAGGAAAAGACTGGCAATAGCAAGATCAACCGTGCAGAGCATGTCTCATATCTGGGAAAGCGGAGGCCTGTCACTCGATCTGAAGCTTCGACTTCTTCAACTGCATTCTCCATTGCTACCTATGGATGCGAATATTGGGCCATGACAAAGAACGACAGAAAAAGAGTTTTTGTGATGTGGTGCTACATAAAGCTTTTACAGGTGTCTTGGCAAGATAGGAAGACAAATGTATGGATTCTGAGCAAGATTGGTACAGACTTAACTATTAGAAGGGGAATTATGGAACGAACACCAAAATACTTTGGGCACACCATAAGGAGAACTGGAGGAATTAAGAAAAGAATACTGCAAGGTGCAATTGAAGGAAAACGTGGCAGAGTTCGTCCACCGACATCTTGTGGACTAAAGATACCAAGAGAGTATCCGGGGAAGGAATGAAGGGTGCAACACACTTAGCAGAAGACAGAGTTGCATGGCGTGCTCTCGTGAAGACCACAGCAGCGCTTAACAGCGCCACCTGAACTTGATGATGATGATAAACGCTAATCAGGCCTACACAAAAGCTTTGCTAATAGGCCGATGAATAGCAGTAAATTGCACATGCGTTGTATTGTTTGTTGATCGATCATAAAACGCGAAAATTGAGTGCGAACGGTTAGACCGTTCGCTTGCTCTTTGAGGATGTTTTTTTGTTAATTGATGCGAACCTTTCAGAGCGATGTTCTCCGTTGTTTGACAATTTATTGCCTACTTGAAAAAGATACACAGCATTTTAAAGCTGAGATCGTAGATAATTAAAAACATTACAAATCTCAACTTTGATATCTGCGACGAAAGATACAAAGTGATAAAAGAGGTGATATTTAAATTAGTATGCACAACCTTATTTTGGAGTTGAATAGTAATTCATATCATTACTCATTTTAATTATGGCACTTTTGAATATTAAAGTTAGTTAAAGTCCTTCCCGTACCAATGTTGGCACATAAGGCGGCGCCTATCTCCGATTCATTAGCCCTAGGCCACACGTCTACTACTACTAATAATAATAAAACATTTTTATATAGCGCATAACACATAAGCAAAATTGCATGTCTCTATGCGCTTTACAGAACAGAATACAAAAGGAATGGAATTGTGCACTGGGTTCATAATTATAACATTTTACGACATGTACGAAGTGTTTAATAAATGTGTTTTCAAGCTCGTTCTAAACCTTTCATATGTATCTATGTTGTTCTAATGTGTTCAGGCAAGTTATTCCATAATACAGGGGCCGCATATGAAAATGATCTTTTCCCGTATGATCTTGTCATTGTATGAGGGACACAAAATAAAGACTTTTTGCTCGAGCGTAAGGATATTTCTGGCTTATACTGTGTTAACAATTCAACGAGATATGATGGACCAAATTGATGAAAACACTGATAAGCAAATAAAAGTACCTTAAAATGAATACGGGACTGAATGGGTAACCAATGCAAGTTCCTTAAGACTAAAGAAATTGAGTCATGTAACTTTGTTCGTGTTACGAGTCGCGCTGCTGAATTTTGAATGAGTTGTAAACGTTGAATCTGTTGAGCAGGAAGGCCAAAAAGCAAACTATTACAAAAGTCAAAATGGCACATAACAAAAGCATGAATTAGGCGTTCAGTGGTTGTTCTATCAAAAAAATCACGTATTTTACCTATTTTGTACAACCCAAATGATGCAGAGCGACATTTTTGTGACACAAACTTTTCAAAAGTGAATTTATCATCAAAAGTGACTCTTAAATTTCTACATATTTTTACTGAAGGAACAAGAGTGCCATCTAAATTCAGTGTCGATATTGGGTTAGTTAATCTGTGGCGAGAGGTACCATGAAGAAATTCAGCCTTGATATTATTGAGTTTCAGACCATTCATCTGAGACCACTCCTTGACTGATCGCACACAATTAGATATTTCTGTAGTGACATCAACAACATCATTTCTCTTGAATGCAATATATAATTGCGTATCATCCGCATAGAACATCTTATGAATAGTATGAATGTCAATTATACTTTCTAGAGGAGATGTATACAGAGTGAATACAAATTGGGCCTAGTACGGACCCCTGAGGGACCCCTTGAGAAATAGTATGTCTGGATGACCGCTCGTTTCCAATCACTACTGCGTGAGTGCGCCTGGATAAATATCCACATAAGTGCTTGCCCATTTATTCCAAATCGTTGAGCGAAAGATACAGAAGGGGGCCAGTCCTCTGGTAACTCGTGTGATTAACTTCCCTTTCTCCATTCTATAAATGCCGAGCGCCTGGCTAGAAGGCAGAAGGTACCATTTTTAAAGTCTTTGGTATGACCCGGTCTGGGTTCGAACCCGGGACCTCCCGTGCATGAGGTGGACACTCTATCCGCTCAGCCACCATGCTCGGTACTTTTTTAATATTATGATACAGTGTATTTACAACTGCTTCAATAATCATACTCCAGAAAATGATGACCCTGGATGTGTATATGCCATGATTTAGAGACTGACACACACATACATCGTACATCGCATTGGTTTAACCAATATACGCATCTACTCGGGTTCGGTTTTCAGAATGTATCTTTCTTTATAGAGACATGTATTAGTTAAGTGTTTGGATTTTAAAATCAGTTTCTATAGAAGAACTTAAACTGTGTAAAAAGTCAGTACAATTAATTAGTGAATACCATTTTGCATTTTCGCTCATTACTTGGTCACATGACAGTTATTCATCATGTTATTGTTCGCATACTACACTCAATGAAAATATCACATCACAGAAATACACAATTCATTTACCATTTTCAGTTTTTGCGAATGTCAACGAAAGTTACTAGATCTTTATGATGAATAGACAATACATTTAGTATGATTAGCTAACATGACATACTCATTGTCTTTAAGTGGCCTCACCATCAAAAGGGTGCTACATTTTACTAGTAGAATAAAAACAAAAGAGAGTCAAATTACTGTTTTTGTTTGGTTGTGTCTACAAATGCAGTGAAAACTAATCGTTAATCAACTTCTCTTGTATCGCAACGTGTCTTACCAGAAAGCTCTCTGTCCTGATGTCATAGAGTGCACCTAACGTTGCTACTCGGCCCAGGGCCGCTCTCGACACAGACCTAGTTAATATACACAAGCATAGTATAATGTAATTAATAATTTTGTTAGAACAATTTCGTATGATTTGTTTTGTTCTGTATTTATACAAAGATTATTAAGTGTCAATATTACATGTATTTAAATGATTTAATTTCAATTCAACTTGACCACTCTAGAGAAACGTACGTCAATATATTGACTGTAACACCATTATACAGGATTATGTATTGTGTTAACCTTATTACTTTCACAGACATTGAAAGTGGTGTAAATAAAGTACATATTATGTTAGCAAGGTACTATTTGGTTAAGCGAGGGGCCATGTTTACCTTGGGTCCGCATCAGTAATGGATGGGGCACTCACATTATAAGAGCCTTCATGCCCCACGACCGTCCCATTGTACCGTTCATTCTCCACGCCCTGGATAAACCGCACACATTTTACTTTGCGTGTGATTTGGTCAACAGCGTCCTTATCGGCATTCTTCCCCAGCGTGTCGGTGAGTGATGCAATAAGCTGTTCTGCACTTTTCAAAAGTTCTTTATCATCCTCAAAGAGGATTTCCATTTGTCCAGCCGCCTCGTCCAGGCGTCGCATGGCATTTCGGGTATCACGCTGTAAGTTTTCTATCTTCGTTTGAGTGATTCCAGCTATAGCTGTGATGTCATCAAGCAACTCGCGTCGCCTGCTTTCGATTGGCTTTTGATGTTTCTCTGTATCCTCCCGACATTTTTGAAGACGTTCTTCTCTCGTTGCATTGATTATCCTGATCTGATCATCTGCATCTTGGTTTATTCTGCCCGCTTTTTCGCAATTTATTTTGTTTATTTCTTCAAGTTCTTCATCGATGATTGCTAGAATTTCTTTCTGAATTCCATCCAAATGATTACTAGATTCTTCGCGGGATGTATGTAGCTCAGTGTCATAGTCCTGCCAGACGCGTCTTCTGTTTATCACGTCGTTCTTAGAGCTTTGCATTTCATCACGACATTTGGCAGCTGGAAGGAAAAAATACTTTCATATTATTGTAAAGTACACAGTGCATGTATTAATTAACACAAAGATACAAATGCAGATTATGATTTGCTGAGGACAAAGTACAATTATTAAACAAAATATATTCTTCGGGGCAAAGCCATGCAAGCCTCCCCCCTCCCCGCGACGCCCAATGTGTGTCTTTAGCATAATGCATGTCGTATCGTACACCGATCCACCATATGATAGAATATAAAATAATCCCAAGTACAAGCAGTTCTGTCAACTGCATAACGTACGCATAATAATATTTATGATTTACTTAGTGTGATGTTGCAAGTACTGTACGCTTAGGAATTAAACAATTCAGCTTACCAACCGTTTTGATCATCGTTTCGGCCAATCCACCTAATTCTGCTTCCCTGAGTTTATCCCCGAGAAGGAGCCACAAGTCGAGCCGGTCACTTTGTTGGGACGCTTTCCAACGGTGAAATACCGCCATAAAAGCGTCATTGTAACGGCGCTTCTCTTCCAAAATCTTTTCTAGTTGAGGGTGTGGTATTCCAAGGGTGATGCCCAGTGTTATGTAGTCACCTGGGGCAAGCAGCTTTGCAAGTTTGAGGAGATGCCTATCATCCATCTTGCTACAAAGTGAATTGCAACATATAAAAACGTAGTGTTTATCGTACACATAGAATCACACTATCTGTAAATGACCTGCACTTACCAGTACATATATGATACAATTAAAGGGAAAAAATCTTCTTTTACAAAACGTCTGAAGAGTTTCCACTTGACGGATGGGGATGAATGTAACACACCTAACAAAATCAGATTTAGATCGAACAGCCCTGTAGTTTGGATTCTACGAATGAAAATCGAATGCGTCCCTCCATCAAACTATATATCGGTCAATTAAGGAGTTTAACTGATTTGGCATAATATTACAACAATATTGTAATATTCTTGTACAGGTATTGTGAAGCCGACATGTGTAAAGGTATGTCACGGGAAAAAATGAAGAATGTATAAATACATGTAGTCAGTTTAAGCGAGGTTTGGTTATTTTGATTAGTAACCGCTTACCAACTGTTATTTGTGTGCGGTCACGTAGCAAGCGCGGGTCACATAGGGGTTACGCATAGCGCTATGGCACTCCGTGGAATTCGTGAGCGAACTTTCCCACCGGGTGATTGCACGTTAAGTGCACAATTAAACGCTACCTGTTGGTTTATTATTTTGAGGGCTATAACTCAACGAACAAGATATTTCAACCTGTAATATGTTCAGGCATGCCGTTAAATGACATTTTCTTTCATATAAGACAATAACCTCGCAACTTTTGAAAATGGCTTGCAAAAGAGGGAATGTCCCTTTAACAACTGTAACATACCAATTCGGTCGGGGAACGACATATTTGTAAAGTATTTACATCGTGTTTGCCCACACGCGATCAGTAGCCAACGGCAGGAATATGTGCATTCAAACGAGATCTCGCCACCGCCAAATACAATTTCGGAACAGTATGACTATTTAATAATATATATTATAGTTACTCTATGATTTCAACCAGAACCGGCCTATATCTTTGTGCTGTATTTTGTAATACTTCAATGTATGTGTAATAATCACCTGTTAAAGTGTCACTGAACTGGTCACCGAAAGTTCATAGAGTTTGAGATTATATGATCATTAATAATAAGTTCAAGTTCAAGTTCAAGTTGATTTGTGATTGTCCATTTATTGCGCTACATGCAATAATCAGAGAAAAACAAATATTATTTTCAACAATAATATACATTTACAAACATCATAGGTCTTTAAATGAATTCTTTCAAATAACGATTTATATGTTTATAAGACATGGGGGACTGTTTACAGAAATGCTTAGCACATAATGTCTACAGATACCTTCACATAATGAAATTATGAAAGCAATCAAAGAAACATTATGTTACAACTTACATGCAATCGCAGGTTGTAACAGCGTAAAATATAATCAATAAGTGTGGGGTGGCGTACAGTCGTGGGATTCCCCCTCCCCCCCCCCCCCCCCCCCCTCCTCCGAATAACAATGTATAATAGGGTATAATGGCTTATATAAATAATGACAATTTTCTTGGTGACGTCCGTGCATTCGAGGACAAACAAAACACATACAGCCCCCACCGCCCCCCCCCCCCCCCCCATCCCACTCTGATCACGCTACCCCACTAGTTGCGGGTATACAGGTACTTGTAATAGTAGTTTTTGCACCATAGATTCACAGTTTATATGATCTTCACAATTGTGAAAACACCAAACTGATGTTTGATGTTGATTATATGTTGACTGAATATTTACATGTTCAACAAATTATGTCTAAATCTCCATACATTTCATTACATGAACCTTCAGGTTCCCAAAGACATGAGTCAAACCACATTTACATCTTTTGAAAAACAACATTTCTTTTGAAATAAGGGGTTTTGTAGCTGCTTGAAAAGCGCCTGTTTGCCACAAATGTATTTAACTAACTTTTATAATTCAGTTGCTACAACTAAGTTTGGTATTGACTTTGCAATAAACTACAGATATTTTTTACCCAAGATCCATTAATGTCTCTATTGTTTAAGACTGTCGCAGCGCTCTCTCACCACACATGCCATATATGCCAACATACTCCAATTATTACAAAAATACAACGATAATTTTGTTTACATGTGCCAGAATAGTTTATATAAAACTACAACATAAACTTACTGTTTTATTAATGCAATGAAGTCGTCATATCCGATCCAGACAAGTGCCCAGGGTAGGACGAGTGTGAATATTAGCAACTATACCAAATGTACTCGTTTACACGGTATACAAGGTAGAAACTGTTCACTAGGCATATCAGTTCTGCCTTTTACAACGGGTTATCGTACATTAGGGTTCAACAGGCACAATCCTCCCTGCTTGTTTCATTTTTGAAAGCTGTTTACCCCGTGTGTGGCACAAGGAATACAGTGGTCAATAATCCCAATAAAATTGTTACCACAATTTCATCATAGAAACGTACCATCTGTACCCACTCCTCCATCTCGAATTACCGCCCCTCCCCCATGAATGCAGACCCTGGGTACACCATATAATACTGCCTGTATAGTCATCTCTGATTGACTACTCGTTAAATCATACGCTGCCAGGCACGGAATATGTCACTAGATAACGCAAACTACAAAACACAGTGATTCCGTACCAATGGTTCACTAGTAATCATACTCATAGTATACAGGAGATGTCATCATTCGCATTGTGTATGGGATGTATAATCACAACAGTGAATCGGTCCTATGCAGTGTAATATGGCTTAAGACACTAAATGTTAAGTAGCTCTTAAGTGTTTGTCAAATTTGAAAGGTAAGCTTGATCAAATAATACGCCCCCTTTTAACTGATATCTGAGATATGCAATAGATTAATTAATTACCTATTATTTGCAGATATTGATACCAATAGTTTTGTCGACAAAGTGATATTGACTTCAATTGTTACATACAACTTGGTATTACACCATACAAAATGAATCCACCGTATGTTCTTTTGTTTATATTTTGTATTTCTTTCTTAAAATCTTGTTAATTTTTTAACCATATCAAGTATATATAGTGTTACAGGAGTAGTGCAGTGATGGTAAGGCTGAGCTTTAGTACCAAAACTTGCACAATACATCACTATTAATACTTATAACTCCACCATGCTGCAAAGGTATATACAGTTACAAACGGACTTACTAAAAAGCCTGTTAAATACTTTCAATAACTATTTAGAGAAACCTCTTTGGTCGTTTTGAAAACAAGGGTAAACATCTGTTTAAAGGGATCTAGTAACTTTGTTGACATGTGCAAAAAGTGATGAAGGGTTGATGCAATGTATATCGTTGTTATCTCATATGTCCACAAGGTATTGTGTGAAAACTTCAAATCAATGGACATTGCCTGGCCATGTAATGAGTGAAAATGCAAATTGATATTCACTAACTCACTGCACTCACTTTGTACACAGAAGAAAAACTCCGGGAGAGTTTATCTTATCTGAATACTTCGATCGTATTTGAAAAAATCGTACCGGTCCATGATTTTTATTGTTAATACGAATACAACAAGGTATGAGGGAACCGCTAGAATTAAAATTGTATTTGTAGGATTTTGGACAATGTTACTAAGTCCCTTTAATAAAACAAGATCATCAAATAAATACCGCCCCGTATATTTGATCGGATAGGTACATTTAGTGATATTTCAACCGAATCTGAACCGATTTTGATAAAATAAAACAAGTTTATTTTAATTATTACAATTGTAAACTCTTACAAATGTTTACACGTATTTTTAATTATGTCGCAAAACATTATTTCGTGCAGCGCCCTTTATACCAAACTGAACTACGCCTTCAAATGAAGTAACAATGATTAATACATGAAATATGTCTATTCAATACAATACGAATAAATAAGGAAAAGTGATGGGTGACGAGGTCATGCCCTAATTCAAGTTATCTCAAAGTTAACCAAACAAAAGCACACTTTATTTGTGTAACATATGCATATTATATTTATAACATACTCCATTTATTAAGAATATAATTATTTCATGTAAACCTTATTTTTGTAGGAGCTTGGCCGTAATTTATTACCCAGGGAGCAAAGGGTTTTTTTCATACATGGAATGTTATAAAAGGTTTGGGCCCAGAATTGTCTTCTAGGGACCTTCTAGAAGCATAACATAGGTGACAACCTCGCGAACTAGCTACTGGAAGGCAGAAAACACATATTAATGATTTTACCCCTAATGTACGTTAAAAGCGCATTAAATCCTTAGGGTTCATGAATATCTCTACTCTGGTATTTTCACGATTACACCCCCATACGCATGCTGCTATCATCCAATTGCTTCGAATGTGTCTTTCATAGATAGTTGTGCATCTTTGATACCAATTTTTCCTTTTTACTTCTATTGTTTTTTGTCACGTGCCTTTATTTATTTTATATGTCACGTGTCAGACATAGAATAGGAAATTTCACATACGCCTATGGACCAAAATCTGTGGAAATGGTGCAGATTATCATAGAATGACACACATATTTAGCTGTACAACCTTATACATGTTCGATGGCATTTAGTAATATGAAAAAAAACAGTGCACTAGCAAACAAAGGGATAAAACAATACAAAATAAAAGAATTTGAAACAAAGATATACATAAGAATAATTACATGTAATAAGTATAATGATAAAATGGATTAATAGAAGTAAAATGGTTATCCATTGCGGCGAATGTACGTTAAAGAAAATAATCGTCTGTCACGCGATGACGTGGCAAACTAAGGTAGCGACGTTTCGACCGCGTTCTGCTGGTCTTTGTCAGGCAAATGGAGAAATATTGATGTGGGGTCTCAATAAGTACCTGCGCCCGGACCGCGTTGCACGCCGACATGTCCGGGCGCAGGGTACTTATTGAGACCCCACAGCAATATTTCTCCATTGCCTGACAAAGGACCAGCAGAACGCGGTCGAAACGTCGCTACCTTAGTTTGCCACGTCATCGCGTGACAGACGATTATTTTTCTTAACGATAAAATGGATGTTATGATTAGCGAACGTATCAATGTATGGACGATCGCGGTGCGTCATTACATGTATCCCCAGTCATTGAATACATACTGCAATCAATACAGCACACAAGACGTGCACATTTCTAACTCACATGGGCGTACTCCAGCCTGACACCTCGTGTATGAATACAGTGCTAATGAATCACGTTCCATCCTTCCGGGCACTCTCTGATTCCGAACTCGGGACCTCATATGTGGAAAGCTTGTGCTCTTCCAACCTTTCACATCAAGTCCACGAATATTCAATCATAGATAGCTGTTAATTATTACAAGCGAAATCTTTATTATCTGTTTCAGGCCCTTGGAACTGTTTTTCATACTATTTTTTCACAATTTTCATTAAAAATACAAAAAATAACTAAACAATCCATGTACAATTCCAAACAAAGTGATTTTGTGGATATGCATCGTCTCATATTACATTACAAAGCTGCACTCAGTATCATAATAGGGGGTTGGGGATACGAAGGTACATCGACATCGTTTGGAAAGAGTGCTATTAATACAAAGTCAAAATAACGAGGTATGAAAGCTGACATGTCTTTGAAATGAGGCCTTTTCAACTGATTAGACGACATCCTTGTAAAGCTTGTTAACTTCCATTCGCAAGAAAAAGAAGGCCAAACAAATTAATCTAAACAACAGCAAGAACATGTCAATGCACTTTTTACACATGGCACGGACAGTACCACAAGCAGGAAAGAAATCACAGGTTACCAAGTGCAAGTATAAGTCTATTCATATTCCAAAATTATGCTAAATGAAGGGGTAGAATTGTTATTAAGTCTGGACATGATGAAGATCCTTAAATAGGGGGAAACTGCAAAGTGATCAATCCAACCACAATCATCAGGCTACATAATCATATAAAGAAACCAGTTATCGTTAGATGACAGTATAAAATAGTATAGTTTTTATTGGTATTTTCACAAATGTGAAATAACCTATAATATACTTGTGGATTATGCTGATGTAAACTTAATAAGCATTTTTATGAATGATACCCCTCTAAAACTAAACGTCATTATGTAAAGATCATAATATGATCTTTATCGTTATATTATATACATTTTCTGAAACGTTTCATTCGCTAAGGAGTATCAATGATGTGCTTCGATACATGTTATAAGACACAAATAGTCATGTAGTTCTTGAACCACAGATGTTGTGCAGTTGACAGCTAACACAGGAACTGCCCTGAGCTTCCTTAGTGAGAACAGTGTTTGAGTGAACAATGTAATGGTTAATGAGTACAGTCAGCTGATATAACCATAGTTGTTAAAACCATCAACCTGACCAGTTCGAGATTCAAATCATTGACAAGGTGCCATATACAAGCTGTTATAGTGATCCCTCTTGGAGATTATTTCCCCGATAAAAGAACATACTTCTCCATGGGAGGTTAGGTCACCATCAATGACAAGTATGTAAATGTCACGGATTCAAACAGTATAGGTCTATGTTTTTTATAAATGTTAAGTGCTCATTCATGATATACATTTGTTTCCTTATAGTCCAATGGAACATTTTCTATGAGTCAAATACAACTTATAATTATGTGGACTTGTTGAAACAATGATGTACCAGTACAACTTAAAGGGTACGATGGCTCAGAAAATGGCCTACAACATTAACACAAATTGTAACATTGTTTGAAGATGTAGAGTAGGTCACTTTGTTTTTTCTCTGGTACGATTATCATTTTGTATCATGATTGGTTTTGTTCATGCCCATTACTTTGTTTTATTGTATTATCGTGTACATGAATAAAAAGAATCTTCCTACTTAACAATTAACAATAATTCAACTGAGAGTTGAGGTAAGCGCTACTGCCTTTGCCGCTTCATTTATTTTCCCTTATATTTCCCTACAGGCTACACCTACGAAATATTTACACTCATTGCTGACTTCTGTATTAGTTCCATGTTAATATTGGAAAAATACGTAACACACATACAAACAAGTATAATTATATAAGTGCATTTTTGTCAGATATATACGGAGGCCCGGGAAGGGACATGGTACAAATATGTTATCTCATTTAAAACGAGATAATATCTCATTAAAACGACATAATTATGTATCTCATTAAAACGACATAATTATGTATCTCATTAAAACGACATAATATCTCATTAAAACGAGATAATATCTCATTAAAATGACATAATATCTCATTAAAACGAGATAATATCTCATTAAAACGAGATAATATCTCATTAAAACGAGATAATATCTGATTAAAATGACATAATATCTCATTAAAACGAGATAATATCTCATTAAAACGAGATAATATCTCATTAAAACGACATATCTATCTCATTAAAACGACATAATATCTCATTAAAACGAGATAATATCTCATTAAAATTGACATAATATCTCATTAAAACGAGATAATATCTCATTAAAACGACATAATATCTCATTAAACGAGATAATATCTCATTAAAATGACATAATATCTCATTAAAACGAGATAATAATCTCATTTAAATGACATAATATCTCATTAAAATGACATAATATCTCATTAAAACGAGATAATATCTCATTAAAACGAGATAATATCTCATTAAAACGACATATCTATCTCATTAAAACGACATAATATCTCATTAAAACGAGATAATATCTCATTAAAATTACATAATATCTCATTAAAACGAGATAATATCTCATTAAAATGACATAATATCTCATTAACACGAGATAATAATCTCATTAAAACGACATATCTATCTCCATTAAAACGAGATAACTATCTCAATTAAAATGACATAAATCTAGCCAGGGGGGGGGGGGGGGGGGCCTGTTTAACAAGGCTCTTTATAGAATAAAGATGCAACAACGATACCGTAGAACACCATCGTCAAGCACCCCAAGCACCTATAAGCATCTTGCTTTTAAAGACTTTTCCATGAGATTCACCTCCATTATTATCCTCATGAAAATTCCTCACCATTATGTGCATACTTGATTAAAGTTTCCCGTTTGGACAGAGAGCGGGCGCTCTTTAAAAGCAAGATTGCATATTGGTGCTTGGGGGTGCTTGGCGATGGTGTTCTAAGGTATATCAGATTGGCGTAGCCAGGGAGGGGGGTGCCTTGCATAATAAAATAAAGAGACAATGTAAGTATAAATTCAGATTGGCGTAGCCAAGGGGGGGGGGGGGGGGGGGGCTGTTTAACAAGGCTCTTTATAGAATAAAGAGCAACAAAGATATATCAGATTAGCGTAGCCAGGGGGGGGGGTTGGGGGTGCCTTTCATAATAAAATAAAATAAAATAAAGAGAAAATGTAACTATAAATCATATTGGCGTAGCCAAGGGGTGGGGGGGGGGCCTGTTTAATAAAGATGCAACCAAATATATCAGATTGGCGTAGCCAGGGGGGGGGGGGGGGGGTGGGTGCCTTGCATAATAAAATAAAATAAAATAAACAGAAAATGTAACTATAAATTCAGATTGGCGTAGCAAGGGGGGGGGGGGGCTGTTTAATAAGGCTCTGTATAGAATAAAGATGCAACAAAGATATATCAGATTGGCGTAGCCAGAGGTGGGGGGGGGGGGGGGTGCCTGTTAAATAAGGCTCTGTATAGAATAAAGATGCAACAAAGATATATCAGATTGGCGTAATAAAATAAATAAAATAAATAAAATAAAATAGAGAGAAATGTAACTATAAATTCAGATTGGCGTAGCCAAGGGGGGGGGGGGGGGGCTGTTTAATAAGGCTCTGTATAGAATAAAGATGCAACAAAGATATATCAGATTGGCGTAGCCAGGGGGGGGGGGGGGGGTGCCTTGCATAATGAAATAAAATAAAGAGAAAATTTAACTATAAATTCAGCTTGGCGTTAGCGAAGGGGAGGGGGGGGGGGGGGGGGGGGCTTGTTAATAAGGCTCTGTATAGAATAAAGATGCAACAAAAATATATCAGATTGGCGTAGACAGGGGGGGTGCCCTTGCTTAATAAAATAATATAAAATAAAGAGAAAATGTAACTATAAATTCAGATTGGCGTAGCCAAGGGGGGAGGTGGGGGGGGGGGGGGGGGGGGGGGGGGGTGAGGGCTTGTTTAATAAGGCTCTGTATTTAATAAAGATATAACAAAACTATAATACCAGAATGGCGTAGCCGCGGGGGAGGGGAAGGGAGCTTGCTTTCTAAATAAAAAAGCAAAACAACCACAATTTCTGATTGGCGTAGCCAAAATGGGGGGAAGCTTGCTAAATAAAGGCTCTATATTAAATAAAGAGAAAAAAATATAATTTCTATTGGCGTAGCCAGTGGGAAGAGGATGGGGGGGGGGGGGGGGGGCTTGATCAATACAATAAAAATGAAATGAGGGTGAGTAGTTGATGATGATGGTTATAATTGCATTTTTTAAACGGTATATATGAAAAAGGAAAATAATTTTGTAGATTTGAGGAGTTCGCGAAACCAATCACAATTCACTCTGCACAGCAACTCTAATCTTTACACTCTCTTTCATCCTGTCTCCTCTTCTCCTTCTGAAGGGGCGGTATCACTTTAAGCTCTGCTTAAGATATATGTCTTATGCATTATCCCCTTTCCATTTATTTTTTAAAGTGGATTTAAAATATGCTAGGTATATCCCCTTATCCCCTCCCGACACTAGTCACATTCTCTGGTCATATATAAGTATAACCCTACAAACAAGGTGGTCATAATTATATACTCATTTATATTCACGAATCCAGCCACCGCCCCTTTGGTTACCCGTAGACATCCAGAAACCAATTAGTATGCCCCCCCCCCCCCCCCCCCATATTCCCCTCACGACAGCAGTTCCATTCTTTGTCCATATTTGACCAGAGGGGATCCAACAATTAAGGATGGATCCCCAGTCTTTTGAGAGGGTCTTTAAAGCGATTGGCGGTGCCCCTAAGCTTTAGTATGATCAGAGGGGCTACAACAAATTAGAACGGAGCCCCCGGTCTTCTAAGAGGGTCCATAAAGCAGTGGGCGGTGCCCCTATGTATTATTCATGCTCTGAGCGAGCTCCCCAACATAAGGACCGAGCCCCCAGTATTCTAAGAGGGTCCCCACAGTTATGGGCAGTGCCCTCTAGTTTTGACCATGCTCCTATAGGGGGCTCCAATTATATGTATGTTGCCCCCTATACTTTATTCATGCTCTGAGGGTGCTCCCCAACATAAAGACCGAGCCCCCAGTCTTCTAAGAGGGTCCCCACAGTTATGGGCAGTGCCCTCTAGTTTTGACCATGCTCCTAGGAGGCTCACATTATATGTATGTTGCCCCTAGACTTTATTCATGCACTGAGGGGGCTCCCCAACATAAGGACCGAGCCCCCAGTCTTCAAAGAGGGTCCCCACAGTTATGGGCAGTGCCCTCTAGCTTTGACCATGCTCCTAGGAGGCTCACATTATATGTATGTTGCCCCTAGACTTTATTCATGCACTGAGGGGGCTCCCCAACATAAGGACCGAGCCCCCAGTCTTCAAAGAGGGTCCCCACAGTTATGGGCAGTGCCCTCTAGCTTTGACCATGCCCCTAGGGGGCTCCAATTATATGTATGTTGCCCCTAGACTTTATTCATGCTCTGAGGGGGCTCCTCAACATAAGACCGAGCCCCCAGTCTTCTAAGAGGGTCCCCACAGTTATGGGCAGTGCCATCTAGCTTTGACCATGCCCCTAGGGGGCTCCAATTATATACATGTTGCCCCTAGACTTTATTCATGCTCTGAGGGGGCTCTCAACATAAGAACGTAGCCCCAGTCTTTCAGAGGGTCTTTAAAGCAATTCTGCCGTCCCATGACAAAAGGAAGCAACTCTGAATTTATAGATATATCAAAAGGAAGCAACTCTAAAGATTTCCTCATAAAACACTGACAAAAGGAAGGCAAACTCAATCAGCCAATCACCTATCAGCATGGAAGTGGCATGTGTGCATTGATCTCCCAATCAAGCCAATCAGAGCGCGGCCTAAGTGCAGCTCACTTTTCTCCTTGAATGTCTGTCAACCACTGCACCAGAATTGATACAGAAAATGCTGAAATTCGCTGATCTGTTTGCACATCTGAAGGAAACGTTAGTGTATTTTGACTGAAGTATATAATTACATTTAAAACCCATTTCATTATCAATCAAAATGCTGACTGTGAATACAAAATATAACGTTTTCTTTTTTTTTTTTCACAGCGCAAGTTCTGATGCTATGTGTTTATTATTGTCCCACATGTAGACTTTTGTGTGGGGAATTTTGCAGAAAATGATTAACTTGATGAAATGTTGTTTTACCTGGCTTTGCCAATGACTCACACACAAACACAAACACACACACACATGCACACACATACACGTACACACACATACAAACACACGCATGCTAACACACACACACACACACACACACACAAATATACGCCACACATACAGACATACGCGCAAACAAACACACACACGCACAAACACACATACCACACACACCCACAAGCAAACACACAGACACACCTACACACACACGCACTCACACACAGAAACACGCACACGGCACAGCCACACACACACACACACGCACACACACACTTACAAACGCACATAACACACACGCGCACACACACACACACGTACGCACACACGCACACGTACGCACACACACACACACGCATGCAAACACACATAAATATATGAACACAGACATACATACGTGCAAACATACGCATATATACACACGCATACACACACAAACACGCACATATACACATACATGAGTAGATACACACTAACACATACACACACTGACACATATTCACATGCACTGACACACACGCATACATACACATATATTTGCACATAAATATACACACAAACGTATATACACACATACGCATGGATATACACACACAAACACACACACGCACGTACTCACACAATACTGACTTCTTAGATTATCAAGAGTTGCTTCCTTTTGTCATTGGATGACGCCTGCAAATATTCAAGATATACTGTGACAAAAGGAAGTATGCTGCTTAATTTGCATAAAACAATGATTTTACAAATCAAAACATATCAACCCGAAATGCCTTCTCTGAGTACATTATAAAACATGTCATACCTGGGAATTAGGATTTTATGCTTGAGAGGTCAGAAAGAAAAACATATTTTCTTCATTTACAAAGAAACTCATTCCACAGAGTTGCTTCCTTTTGTCATGGGACGGCAGAATTGGCGGTGACCCTAAGATTTGGGTATGATCAGAGTGGGCTACAACAAATAAGAACGTAGCCCCGGTCTTATAAAAGGGTCTATAAAGCAAGTGGGTGGTGCCCATATACTTTATTCATGCTCTGAGGGGGCTCCACAACATAAGGACCGAGCCCCCAGTCTTCTAAGAAGGTCACCAGAGTTATGGGTAGTGCTCTCTAGCTTTGACCATGGTCCTAGGGTTTTAAAACCAAGGAGGTAACATACTACTCCTTTATATCCCACTTTCCAGCCCCCCCCCTCCCCCATGAAACATTGTTATGCCCTCCCCTTCCACCCTCCCGACAATGTTCTTTGTTAATGCTTTCGAGGAGCTATCCAACATAAGGACGGAGCCCCCAGGCTTCTGAGAGGGTCCATACAGCGATGGCAGTGTCCCCAAGCTACCCCCCCCCCCTCCTTCGCTCCCCCTAGCCACCCATTTAATAAAAAAAAACCTGATACCAAGGAGGTAACATAATACTCCTTTATATCCCCTTTTCCAGGGCCCCCCCCCCCCCCCCCTGGCTACCCATAGCCATCCATGAAACATTGTTCTTCCCTCCCCCTTCCCCCCTCCCGATACTAGTCCCATAATCTGTTCATATTTAATTAAAATCCTAAACCCAAGGGGGGTAACCCCTAGCCATCCATAAAACATGGCTATGCCCTCCCCCCATCCCACCGCCCAACACTAGTCTCATTGTCTGTTCATATTTAAGTTAACCCTAAAACCAAGGAGGTAACATAAAATGCTTTATATTCCCTTATCCATACCTACCATTGC